>JAVJIF010018431.1:0-112629 GCA_038442645.1 Agave tequilana
AAAGGGGAACACCTAGAGGGGGGTGAATAGGTGTTAGTGCTAATCTAAAACTAAATGCGAAACTAAGTGCGCTAAATGCGGAAGCTAATGCAAATTATGCACAAACTTAATACAACACAACAAGTGTAGCCGAATTCCCCGTGAAGGGTTATGGACTAACTCCTCTTGATTCCCCTTGAATGGGTTGAGGTGCTATGTGAAGCTCTTGTTGGTTAAGTATAAGTTAGGCACACACAAACAACCAAGCATATACAAGATATAGCAATGTGAATTATGTAAGGCACAACACAAGCAAATAGATATGATATGACAATATGAATTATGCTCAACACAAGCAATTATGATATGAATGAAGTATGATGCTTTGCACAAATGTAAAGAGAGAGAGTTTAGAGACAAATGGATCAAACGCAAACAAAATGATATGTTTTGAGTTCGAGCACCCTTGCTCTACATCCCCGCCTACACCACCGTGTAGGATTTCCAATCCACTATACCGTCCACCGAGGACTCCCACCGAGGAAACCTTCACCGAGAAGGATTTGTACAACAATGGAGTACCTAACTCCTCTCTCAAACAACCACCTCACAACCGAGGGGTAGGCCCGTAGCCAATACAACAACAACAACAACCAACACCTCTACCGAAGAGGGTTTACAACCAAACTCCACCTCTCACTAGAGGGAGCAAACCAATCACCCGATCACCTCTACCTAAGAGGGATACAAAAGAATAAGGGTGTTTACAACAAGTGGTTCCAAAAACCACAAACTCAATCTCTCTTTCTTTTCTCTTTTCTTTTCCAAAAACAAGATCCTAAATAGATTAGGATAGGTGATAGCTCAAGTGTGAAAAACTAGGTGTTTTTGGAAACAAGCAACAAAGAAAATACTTGGGAAAACTCTTGTAAAAGATAGAGATGAAACCAATACAAATATCCCAAATTTCTATTTTCTTTGATTTTTCATAAACCCAAAACACAAATCAAATTGGAAGTTTAAAGCTCAAAACACTTTTGAAAACTCTTTAAAAACACTTAAGAAGGTCTGAAATTTGCCCTTAAAAACTTGTAGAAAAACTATGAAGAGATGGGGTATGTATAGCCCCAATACAAAACTAGCCGTTAGAACTGAGCTGGCAGCTCTGACAGGCAACGGTTGACCGGCCCGGTCGACCGCCAACGGTCAGAAATATGACCGTTGGGCAACTGCGGTCGACCGGCCCGTCGACCGAAACAAACAGAGAGCACTGTAAGTGCTCCGGTCGACCGGGCGCGGTCGACCGTCCCAGTGCCTCAAACGTGCACAGAATTGTGCACGTCGGTCGACCGCGCGGTCGACCGACCTCAGCCTTAGTCGACTAGTCAGGCTACTAGTCGACTTGGTTGAAGCTTGGAACAAAAACTGGGTCAGAAAAACTGGGAAAATATTTTTCTAAAAATCTTTTAACACTTCTAAAATCACCAAAATAGTTTTATCATTTTATATGGAAACACAAACTTGTGATAAAAATTTCAAGACATATATTAATCATATCAATTCATTTTTGAGTCTTGCAAATTTTATCAAAAACAAAACTTGTATTTTTATCAAACTTGATTTTTCAATACATGAATAGAATATCAAAATAAGTTTATCTAGCAAGTTTAAACCATGTATGTATATCTAGAATACATCTAATATACATAGAAATAAAGTAAACTTGTTTTGATCTACTATTCATGAAACCAAATCCAAAACATGAAATCTTTTGTGTGTTGTGTGCACTTGAGCATATCAACTATACTAAACTTTACAAATGGATCTAAAAACACACTATCTAAACTATGGATACCTAAGTCTTCTTGACGATCTTCATCTTCAAGTAGACTTGCTCCAAAACTCCATCCATGGGTTAGGCAATGTGTGATCTTGACGCTTTGGCCCTGGAATCAACATGAAAGCTTCTAAACACCTTGTTGAAGCTAATCACCAACTAATATCTTGGTTAATAATCTGAAACTTAAACAACACAAGATTATTAGTAAACATAACTAAATGAGTTAATCATCATCAAAACTAGAGTGGAAGGCCTTTGGGCCAACAATCTCCCCCTTTTTGATGATGACAAAAATCATGGAGTTATATATATGCATGGATTAAAGTTAAGCTTCAAAGAAGCTCCCCTTAACTCATGCATAGACATAAATAATAAGATATGGAAATGAAGCACATGAATATGTATGCAAGTATGGAGATAAAACATGCAACAAGCATAAATCAAAATCTTTTTCTCCTATTTGCAATACAACAATATATGCATAAATAATAAGGAAGACAAATACTTCTCCCCCTTAAGCAATAAAACATGCATATAAACTCAAATACTTCTCCCCCTTTTTGTCAATCATCAACAAAGGGTTCAAAGTAAAATCAAATCAACAAAATTTTTCTCCCCCTTTTTGTCAAACAAAAAGATCAAGAAGGGGTTAAACAATCCAAATAATGAAATGAGGGTAAAAATCTTTCTCCCCTTTTAAGTCAATCAAAACAATAAAACAATGTTCTCCCCCTTTTGTCTAAAACAAAAACAAGGTCAATAAGGGGTGACTATAAACAACATGATATCAATAGATAAATATGTCAATGAAGCATCTTGATATCAATTGAAAATAAATAAAGATCAATAGATGTTATATGCTATATACATTCATGAAGAAGAAGACGCTAAGTTAGCTTCCCTACACATATGCATTACATGAAAGAGGGATGTTAAGCCCTAATTCACATAACACACACTATGTAATGCATAAGAGGAGATGTGAAGCTCCCCCTACACACGTGTACCACATAACGAAGAGATGTTAAGCTCTTCAATACAAGATACACTCATCATGAATCTATATGCATATAGTCAATACAAATCAAAAACTTTTGTATTTTTCTTAAAAAAATTTTTAGATACCAATTTTAAGCAAAACACATGAAACTCTTGATATCAATTGAAATTCAACATAATAAATTTTGAATGTCTAAACAAAATTTTGATACCAATTGTAAATAATTTTCATATTAAACATATGATACCAATATGAAATTTTCATTCATAAAGTAAGGGAGTGGGAAACAAATTTTCTTCCCCTTTATGAAATACCAACTAAAAAAATGCATGGGCTTGATACCAATTTAAAAATAATCAATTAAAACAAAATTGAAGCTCAAGCACTAGCATAAACAAGATTTTGTGAAAAATTTATAACTTAAGCACAAATAGAACAAGTATATGTGTATGAAATAGAATGAGTACCAATCACCAATAGATGATACCAATTGAAATATACATACACAATAAACATATGAGTATACAAAAAGATCAAAATGATACCAATTGAAAGAGTTCAATGATACCAATGACATAACAATAAAAGTATGGTATAACTCATATAATCTAATCCTCCCATCTCATGCACAAGTTTAAAAATATTTTCAATATAAACATACAAGGCATGGACTCCCATCCAACCTCCCGTAGATGGTAGGGGTTTTCAAAAATAGATTTGAAAATGTAGTTTTGTTTGAAAATCCCTGCCAAATTGAAGAATACGAACTAGTCAAATGGAAAAACTTTTAAACTAGTACGAAATCCTTCAAGTAAGGAATACAACAAAATAGTTTTTCATGAAATAAGAAATCCACATGATAATCAACACTCTAATTCAATTAGGCATAAATATGACTTATGAATACAAAACATGAGCAAGCAATAAAAGTGAGTGTACATATAAAGTGTGAATATCATAATCATGAAAATTTTTCATTAAGCTCAATATTCCTTAATCATGAAAACACGAAAATCATCAAAGCTTATTTAATCTTCATGGCATATGTATGTCTAATACAAACTAAAGTATACATACATATCCAAAACACAACGAGTCCACAAAATATATGCATTAAGGCACGTGGCTCAAAAGGATAATCATGTATATCTAATAGTTTTGGACAAGATAGACATATACATGAAGTTAAACAATTAAACACAAAATCAAGAAAATCTTTACCAAAACAAATTTCATTTCAAGGTATATGTATGAATTGTCAACATAATAAGTATACATACATATCCCTAAACACAATTGAGTCCATATATAGATTTACATGAAAGACAAATGACTCAAGGGGTATACATGTATATCTTAAAGTTTGGCAATACAAACATATACATGAAGTGAAAAACTCATAAAACAAATCCAAAATGGGAATACAAGTTTAAAAATGTATGAATCATCAAAACTAGAATATACTAGCACATCTAATGGGTTCAAATAAGCAATCAAGCCCAAACATATATAAATTTATTTGTGGCCCACTATATGTACAAGTATATATCCTAGTCTTAATGAAAACTAACATCTAAACAAGTAATCTTAACATGAAGCATTAAAACACAATATAGAAATCATCATGATAAAACTAAAATATGATTACTATGTAAATTCACATGTATTAGATTCATGATGCTTAAGATATAAATTTTTCACAAAATCTTGTTTATGCTAGTGCTTAAGCTTCAATTTTGTTTTAATTGATTATTTTTAAATTGATATCAAGCCCATGCATCATTTTAGTTGGTATTTCATAAAGGGGGAGAAAATTTAATTTTGTCTTTCAATTGGTGATTTTTCAATTGGTATTTGTTTCCCACTCCCTTACTTTATGATTGAATATTTCATATTGGTATCATATGTTTAATATGAAAATTATTTACAATTGGTATCAAAATTTTGTTTAGACACTCAAAATTTATTATGTTTAAATTCAATTGATATCAAGATGTTCATGTGTTTTTTTGCTTAAAATTGGTATCTAAAAATTTTTTTTAAAAAAAAAAATACAAAGTTTTGATTTGTATTGACTATATGCATATAGATTCATGTTGAGTGTATCTTGTATTGAAGAGCTTAACATCTCTTCGTTATGTGGTACACGTGTGTAGGGGGAGCTTCACATCTCCTCTTATGCATTACATAGTGTGTGTTATGTGAATTAGGGCTTAACATCCCTCTTTCATGTAATGCATATGTGTAGGGAAGCTAACTTAGCGTCTTCCTCTTCATGAATGTGTATAGCATATAACATCTATTGATCTTTGTTTATTTTCTATTGATATCAAGATACTTCATTGACATATTTATCTATTGATATCATGTTGTTTATAGTCACCCTTATTGACCTTGTTTTTGTTTTAGACAAAAGGGGGAGAATATTGTTTTATTGTTTTTGATTGACTTAAAAGGGAGAAAGATTTTTACCCCTCATTTTATTGTTTGGATTGTTTAACCCCTTCTTGATCTTTTGTTTGACAAAAAGGGGGAGAAAAATTTGTTTGATTTGATTTTACTTTGAACCCTTTGTTGATGATTGACAAAAAGGGGGAGAAGTATTTGAGTTTATATGCATGTTTTCATTGCTTAAAGGGGAGAAGTATTTGTCTTCCTTGTTATTTATGCATATATGTCTGTATTGCAAATAGGAGAAAAAGATCTTGATTTATACTTGTTGCATGTTTTATCTCCATACTTGCATACATATTCATGTGTTTCATTTCATATCTTATTATTTATGTCTATGCATGAGTTAAGGGGGAGCTTCCTTGAAGCTTAACTTTAATCCATGCATATATAACTCCATGAGTTTTGTCATCATCAAAAAGGGGGAGATTGTTGGCCCAAAGGCCTTCCACTCTAGTTTTGATGATGATTAACTCATGTAGTTATGTTTATTAATAATCTTGTGTTGTTTAAGTTCAGATCATTAACCAAGATATTAGTTGGTGATTAACTTCAACAAGGTGTTTAGGAGCTTTTCATGATGATTCCAGGGCCAAAGCGTCAAGATCACACATTGCCTAGCCCATGGATGAAGTTCTGGAGCAAGTCTACTTGAAGATGAAGATCATCAAGAAGACTTAGGTATCCATAGTTTAGATAGTGTGTTTTAGATCCATTTGTAAAGTTTAGTATAGTTGATATACTCAAGTGCACAAACACACACGTTTTCATGTTTTGGATTTGGTTTTCATGAATAGTAGATCAAAACAAGTTTACTTTATTTCTATGTATATTAGATGTATTCTAGATATACATACATGATTTAACTTGCTAGATAAACTTATTTTGACTATTCTATTCATGTGTTGAAAAATCAAGTTTGATAAAATACAAGTGTTGGTTTTGATAAAATTGGCAAGACTCAAAATGAATTGATATGATTGATTATGTGTCTTGAAATTTTTATCACAAGTTTGTGTTTCCATATAAAATGATAAAACTATTTTTGGTGATTTTTAGAAGTGTTAAAAGATTTTTAGAAAAATATTTTAATATGTTTTTCTAACCCAGATTGTTGTTCCAGGCTTCAACCAAGTCGACTTGGTCCTCTGACTAGTCGACTAGGGGAGGAGTCAGTCGACCGGACGGTCGACCGACGTGCACAATTCTGTGCACGTTTTGAGGCACTGGGACGGTCGACCGCGCCGGTCGACCGGAGCACTTACAGTGCTCTCTGTTTGTTTCGGTCGACCGGGCCGGTCGACCGCAGTTGCCCAACGGTCATATTTCTGACCGTTGGCGGTCGACCGGGCCAGTCGACCGTTGCCTGTCAGAGGTGCCAGCTCAGCTCTAACGGCTAGTTTTGTATTGGGGCTATATATCCCCATCTCTTCATAGTTTTTGTACAAGTTTTTAAGGGCAAAAATTTCAGACCTTCTTAAGTGTTTTTAAAGAGTTTTCAAAAGTGTTTTGGACTTTAAACTTCCAATTTGATTTGTGTTTTGGGTTTTTAAAAAATCAAAGAAAATAGGAATTTGGGATATTTGTATTGGTTTTCATTCTCTATCTTTTACAAGAAGTTTTCCCAAGTATTTTCTTTGTTGCTTGTTTTCAAAAACACCTAGTTTTTCACACTTGAGCTATCTTCTATCCTAATCTATTAGGATCATTTGTTTTATGGAAAAAGAGAGAAAAAGAGAAGTGTTTGAGGTTAAGCCTCTAAATTGTAAACCCTCCTTACTTTTGTTGTATCCCTCTTTGGTAGAGGTTGATCGGAGTGGTATTGTGGTGGTATCCCTCTTCGTAGAGATGATTGTGTTTGTTTTGGCTACGGGCCTTATCCCTCTTCGGTAGAGGTGGATTGTGGTTGTATAGCCTCGGTGGCTTTGTAAGGATTGAGAGAGGAGTTCGGTACTCCTATAGTGGATTGGAAATCCTACACGGTGGTGTAGGCGGGGATGTAGAGCTAGGGGCTCGAACCTCGAAACATATCGTGTGTTTTGCGTTTGATCCAATATCTCTAAACTCACTCTCTCATATATTTGTGCAAAGCATCATATCTCATTCATATCATATATTGTTTGTGTTGAGCATAATTCATATTGTCATATCATAACTATTTGCTTGTGTTGTGCCTTGCATAATTCACATTGCTATATCTTGTATATGCTTGGTTGTTTGTGTGTGCCTCACTTGTACCTAATCAACAAGAGCTTCACATAGCACCTCAACCCATTCAAGGGGAATCAAGAGGAGTTAGTCCAGAGCCCTTCACGGGGAATTCGGCTACACTTGTTGATTGTACTAAGTGTGTTTGTAAAATTTGCATTAGCTTCCGCATTTAGCGCACTTAGTTTTGCATTTAGTTTTAGATTAGCACTAACACCTATTCACCCCCCCTTTAGGTGTTTCCCTTTTCAATTGGTATCAGAGCGGGTGCTCCTGATACTTAGGCTTAACATCCTAGGTGTGAGATCCATTTGCTTGCTAATCTATTGTTTGCATTTGCTTGTTTTGCACACATATAGTTTACCATGGCCTTCATGACCCCACCTATATTTGACCCTTCCAACATTCATGTTTGAAAAATTAGGATGACCGTTTATTTACAAACCCTAGGTCATAAAGTTTATCTTGCCATTACCAAGGAATCCTTCCTTAGTGATAGCAATCATATAGGGGCCAATGCACAAGCCCTAGAGGCCATTAGAAGCACATTATCTAAAGATTATCTTTTACGTGTTTCTAACATTGATTCCGCCTTTGCAGTGTGGAACAAATTGACAACAACCACCATCACCTCCGAGCTTCAAGTGCAAATTCAAGAAGAGAAATCTAGTGGAGAGTCCGAGTCACAATGCTTCATGGTCCAAGGGAATGACTCCCTTGAGGTACATTCGGAACCCCACTTAGATAATGATGATTGTGCTAGTTCTTCAAATGATTTTGTTGATCCACATGCTTTGAATGAAGAACTATCCATTGTGTGTGAAAAGTTAATAGAAAATTATAAGATTTTGAAAAAGAAAAGTCTAGAAATTGAAAAAGAAAATAAAAGTTTGCATTCTAGACTTGATTGTGTTTTGCAAGAGAAGGTTGAGGTCTATAATGAAAGGGATTCATTGAGATCTCAATTGGAACTTGCACTAAAAGAAAATGAATTTTTAAAAACGAAAATGATTGCCATGTTATTTTGAAGAAAAATGAAAACTTATCTTCTAAAATTGATTTTGTTTTAAAAGAGAATGTTGATTTGAATAATAAATTATTTCCATTTCAAATGATTTGAATGTTTGTTTAAAGAAAAATGTTGTTTTGAAAAATAAGATGGATGCACATGTTTGCCATGCTAGTGTAGCTTCTTCATATAGTCTACCTAATGCATGTACCTCTCCTTCTAGGATCAATGATGATATTTGTATGTTAAAGAAGAGAGTAGATTGTTTGGGCTCCACTATGAGCCAATGTGCCATGAACCATACACGGTTGGAAACCTTGGTTCGAAAGAAACAAGTTCCATCTTTTATGCATGCACACCCTCCACGGCATACACATGCTCCACACGGACACCATCAACACATGTATGCTCATGTGTACACATGTACACATTGTGGCCGAAAAGGCCATCTTGCTAACTTTTGCTATGATCGTCTACATGTTGAAATTTAGCAAAGAATTTGTTTGGGTTAGAGAAGGTACTAACCCCCATGGACCCAGAAGATATGGGTACCAAAGACCACCCCTCCTATTATTTTTGATGTAGGTGTGGGCTCTCACATGACGTGAGAGTGATGACACCTTGGAGTGGATGCGTTCCAAAACTTAAAGGAAATCATATGGATGCATCACTGTCACGGGAAGATTTGGTGGAGATGACCACCATGTTTTGGAGACAAGGAGAGTTGCCTTCTAGGTTTTGGTAACAATTTTTAACTCCTTATTATTGTTTACATGCTTTCATATTGATGTTTTATAGCATGTTTTCATTGTCTATGGATTAGTGTGTAAATATCATATTTATTAGATCCTTGACATACATGTATAGTATTTGAGACACACATGCTTGCATGAACCCATACTTAGTGTTCTCACTATTGTTTAAGCTATAATGTACATCATGAATCTAATACATGTGAATTTACATAGTAATCATGTCTTAGTTTTATCATGATGATTTTTATCTTGTTTTTGTTGCTTCTTGTTAAGATTACTTGTTTAGATGTTAGTTTTCATTAAGACTAGGATTTATACTTGTACATATAGTGGGCCACAAATAAATCTATATATGTTTGAGTTGAATGCTTATTTGAACCCATTAGATGTGCTAGTATAGTCTAGTTTTGATGATTCATACATTTCAAACTTGTATTCTATTTTTGAATTTGTTTATGTGGTTTCACTTCATGTATATGTTTGTATTGCCAAACTTTAAGATATACATGTATACCCCTTGAGTCATTTGCCTTTCATGTAAATCTATATATGGACTCAATTATGTTTAGGGATATGTATGTATACTTATTATGTTGATAATTCATACATATACCTTGAAATGAAATTCGTTTTGATGAAGATTTAGTTTTTCTTGATTTTGTGTTTAATTTCATGTATATGTCTATCTTGTCCAAACTATTAGATATACATGTTTATCATTTTGAGTCACGTGCCTTTATGCATATATAAATAGTAGACTCGTTGTGTTTTGGATATGTATGTATGTTTTAATTTGTACTTGACATACATATGCCATGAAGATTAAATAAGTTTTGATGATTTTCGTGTTTTCATGATTAAGGAATAATTGAGCTTAATGAAAAATTTTCATGATTATGATATTCACACTTTATATGTACACTCACTTTTATTGCTTGCTCATGTTTTGTTTTCATGAGTCAAAATTGTGCTTAATTGGATTAGAGTGTTGATTTTCATGTGGATTTCTTATTTCATGAAAAATAATTTTGTTTTATTCCTTGCTTGAAGGATTTCGTACTAGTTTAAAAGATTTTCCATTTAACTAGTTACGGTATTCTTCACTATGGTAGTGATTTTCAAACAAGCTTATTTTCAAATCTATTTTTGAAAACCCCTACCCTTCCATGGGCGGATGGATGGGAGATCATGGTCTTGTATGCTTTAAAATGAAAATCATTTGAAACTTGAACCTTGATTGGGAGGTATAGTAATATGATGTATACACTTGAACTTATTGCTATGTCAATTGGTATCATTGAACTCTTTCAATTGGTATCATTTTGATCTTTTTGTATACTCATATGTTTATTGTGTATGTATATTTTCAATTGGTATCATCTATTGGTGATTGGTAATCATTCTATTTCATACACTTTTATTTGTGCTTAAGATATAAATTTTTCACAAAATCTTGTTTATGCTAGTGCTTGAGCTTCAATTTTGTTTAATTGATTATTTTTAAATTGATATCAAGCCCACGCATCATTTTAGTTGGTATTTCATAAAGGGGGAGAAAATTTAATTTTGTCTTTCAATTGGTGATTTTTCAATTGGTATTTGTTTCCCACTCCCTTACTTTATGATTGAATATTTCATATTGGTATCATATGTTTAATATGAAAATTATTTACAATTGGTATCAAAATTTTGTTTAGACACTCAAAATTTATTATGTTTAAATTCAATTGATATCAAGATGTTTCATGTGTTTTTTTGCTTAAAATTGGTATCTAAAATTTTTTTTTAAAAAAAAAAATACAAAAGTTTTGATTTGTATTGACTATATGCATATAGATTCATGTTGAGTGTATCTTGTATTGAAGAGCTTAACATCTCTTCGTTATGTGGTACACGTGTGTAGGGGGAGCTTCACATCTCCTCTTATGCATTACATAGTGTGTGTTATGTGAATTAGGGCTTAACATCCCTCTTTCATGTAATGCATATGTGTAGGGAAGCTAACTTAGCGTCTTCCTCTTCATGAATGTGTATAGCATATAACATCTATTGATCTTTGTTTATTTTCTATTGATATCAATGCTTCATTGACATATTTATCTATTGATATCATGTTGTTTATAGTTACCCCTTATTGACCTTATTTTTGTTTTAGACAAAAGGGGGAGAACAATGTTTTATTATTTTTGATTGACTTAAAAGGGGAGAAAGATTTTTACCCCTCATTTTATTGTTTGGATTGTTTAACCCCTTCTTGATCTTTTTGTTTGACAAAAAGGGGGAGAAAAATTTGTTTGATTTGATTTTACTTTGAACCCTTTGTTGATGATTGACAAAAAGGGGGAGAAGTATTTGAGTTTATATGCATGTTTTCATTGCTTAAAGGGGAGAAGTATTTGTCTTCCTTGTTATTTATGCATATATGTTTGTATTGCAAATAGGAGAAAAAGATCTTGATTTATGCTTGTTGCATGTTTTATCTCCATACTTGCATACATATTCATGTGTTTCATTTCCATATCTTATTATTTATGTCTATGCATGAGTTAAGGGGGAGCTTCTTTGAAGCTTAACTTTAATCCATGCATATATTCCATGAATTTTGTCATCATCAAAGGGGGAGATTGTTGGCCCAAAGGCCTTCCACTCTAGTTTTGATGATGATTAACTCATGTAGTTATGTTTACTAATAATCTTGTATTGTTTAAGTTTCAGTTCATTAACCAAGATATTAGTTGGTGATTAGCTTCAACAAGGTGTTTAGGAGCTTTTCATGATGATTCCAAGGCCAAAACGTTAAGAACACACATTGCCTAGCCCATGGATGAAGTTCTGGAGCAAGTCTACTTGAAGATGAAGATCATCAAGAAGACTTAGGTATCCATAGTTTAGATAGTGTGTTTTAGATCCATTTGTAAAGTTTAGTATAGTTGATATGCTCAAGTGCACAAACACACACGTTTCATGTTTTGATTTGGTTTTCATGAATAGTAGATCAAAACAAGTTTACTTTATTTCTATGTATATTAGATGTATTCTAGATATACATACATGGTTTAACTTGCTAGACAAACTTATTTTGACTATTCTATTCATGTGTTGAAAAATCAAGTTTGATAAAATACAAGTGTTGGTTTTGATAAAATTGGCAAGACTCAAAAATGAATTGATATGATTGATATATGTCTTGAAATTTTTATCACAAGTTTGTGTTTCCATATAAAATGATAAAACTATTTTTGGTGATTTTTAGAAGTGTTAAAAGATTTTTAGAAAAATATTTTAACATGTTTTTCTGACCCAGATTGTTGTTCCAGGCTTCAACCAAGTCGACTTGGTCCTCTGACTAGTCGACTAGGGGAGGAGTCGGTCGACCGGGACGGTCGATTGACGTGCACAATTCTGTGCACGTTTTGAGGCACTGGGACGGTCGACCGCGCCGGTCGATCGGAGCACTTACAGTGCTCTCTGTTTGTTTCGGTCGACCGGGCCGGTCGACCGCAGTTACCCAACGGTCATATTTCTGACCGTTGGCGGTCGACCGGGCCGGTCGACCGTTGCCTGTCAGAGCTGCCAGCTCAGCTCTAACGGCTAGTTTTGTATTGGGGCTATATATACCCTATCTCTTCATAGTTTTTGTACAAGTTTTTAAGGGCAAAAATTCCAGACCTTCTTAAGTATTTTTAAAGAGTTTTCAAAAGTGTTTTGGGCTTTAAACTTCCAATTTGATTTGTGTTTTGGGTTTTTAGAAAATCAAAGAAAATAGGAATTTGGGATATTTGTATTGGTTTTCATTCTCTATCTTTTACAAGAAGTTTCCCAAGTATTTTTCTTTGTTGCTTGTTTCCAAAAACACCTAGTTTTTCACACTTGAGCTATCTTCTATCCTAATCTATTAGGATCATTTGTTTTGTGGAAAAAGAGAGAAAAAGAGAAGTGATTGAGGTTAAGCCTCTAAATTGTAAACCCTCCTTACTTTTGTTGTATCCCTCTTTGGTAGAGGTTGATCGGAGTGGTATTGTGGTGGTATCCCTCTTCGGTAGAGGTGATTGTGTTTGTTTTGGCTACGGGCCTTATCCCTCTTCGGTAGAGGTGGATTGTGGTTGTATAGCCTCGGTGGCTTTGTAAGGATTGAGAGAGGAGTTCGGTACTCCTATAGTGGATTGGAAATCCTACACGGTGGTGTAGGCGGGGATGTAGAGCTAGGGGCTCAAACCTCGAAACATATCCGTGTGTTTGCGTTTGATCCAATATCTCTAAACTCACTCTCTCATATATTTGTGCAAAGCATCATGTCTCATTCATATCATATATTGTTTGTGTTGAGCATAATTCATATTGTCATATCATAACTATTTGCTTGTGTTGTGCCTTGCATAATTTACATTGCTATATCTTGTATATGCTTGGTTGTTTGTGTGTGCCTCACTTGTACCTAATCAACAAGAGCTTCACATAGCACCTCAACCCATTCAAGGGGAATCAAGAGGAGTTAGTCCAGAGCCCTTCACGGGGAATTCGGCTACACTTGTTGATTGTACTAAGTGTGTTTGCAAAATTTGCATTAGCTTCCGCATTTAGCACACTTAGTTTTGCATTTAGTTTTAGATTAGCACTAACACCTATTCACCCCCCCTCTAGGTATTTCCCTTTTCACTTGTTGGGTCCATGGGGGTTAGTACCTTCTCTAGCCCAAACAAACTTCTTTGCTAAATTCTCAATATGTAAACGATCATAGCAAAACTTAACAAGATGGCCTTTTCGGCCACAATGTGTACATGTGTACACATGAGCATACATGTGTTGATGGTGTCCGTGTGGAGCATGTGTATGCCGTGGAGGGTGTGCATGCATAAAAGTTGGAACTTGTTTCTTACGAACCAAGGTTTCCAAGCGTGTATGGTTCTTAGCACATTGGCTCATAGTGGAGCCCAAACAATCCATTTTCTTCTTCAACATATTTATATCATTTTTAATTATAGAAGAAGTGGAGCATGCAAGGAGTGATCTAGGTGAAATTACCCTAGCATGGCAAACATGTTCATCAATCTTATTTTTCAAAACAACATTTTCTTTAAACAAATATCTAAATCATTTGAAATAAATAATTTTATTTTTCACAAAGCAACATTCTCTTTTAAAACAAAATCAATTTTTGAAGACAAGTTTTCATTTTTCTTCAAAATTGTTTCACAATTATTTTTAGACTTTAAAAATTCATTTTCTTTAAGTGCAAGATTTAATTGAGATTTTAATGAATCCCTTTCATTATAGACCTCAACCTTCTCTTGCAAAACACAATCAAGTCTAGAATGCAAACTTTTATTTTCTTTTTCAATTTCTAGACTTTTCTTTTTCAACAAATTATATTTTTCAATTAATTTTTCATATACAATAGATAGTTCTTCTTCATTCAAAGCATGGGGATCAACAAAATCATTTGAAGAACTAGCACAATCATCATTATCTAAGTGGGGTTCCGAATGTACCTCAAGGGAGTCATTCCCTTAGACCATGAAGCATCGTGAGTCTGATTCTCCACTATATTCCTCTTCTTGAATTTGCACTTGAAGCTCGGAGGTGGTGGTGGTTGTTGTCAATTTGTTCCACACTGCAAAGGCGGAATCAATGTTAGAAACACACATAAGATAATCTTTAGATAATGTGCTTCTAATGGCCTCTAGGGCTTGTGCATTGGCCCCTATATGATTGCTATCACTAAGGAAGGATTCCTTGGTAATGGCAAGATAAACTTTATGACCTAGGTTTTGCAAATAAACGATCATCCTAATTTTCCAAACATGAATGTTGGAAGGGTCAAACATAGGTGGGGTCATGAAGGCCATGGTAAACTATATGTGTGAAAACAAGCAAATGCAAACAAGAGATTAGCCTAAAATGAGGATCTTTTACTCTAGGTTGTTAGACCAAATCAGAGTACCAAGCTCTGATACCAATTGAAAGGGGAACACCTAGAGGGTGGGTGAATAGGTGTTAGTGCTAATCTAAAACTAAATGCGAAACTAAGTGCGCTAAATGCGGAAGCTAATGCAAATTATGCACAAACTTAATACAACACAACAAGTGTACCGAATTCCCCGTGAAGGGCTCTGGACTAACTCCTCTTGATTCCCCTTGAATGGGTTGAGGTGCTATGTGAAGCTCTTGTTGGTTAAGTATAAGTTAGGCACACACAAACAACCAAGCATATACAAGATATAACAATGTGAATTATGCAAGGCACAACACAAGCAAATAGATATGATATGACAATATGAATTATGCTCAACACAAGCAAATATGATATGAATGAAGTATGATGCTTTGAACAAATGTAAAGAGAGAGAGTTTAGAGACAAGTGGATAAAACGCAAACACAATGATATGTTTCGAGGTTCGAGCACCCTTGCTCTACATCCCCGCCTACACCACCGTGTAGGATTTCCAATCCACTATACTGTCCCCGAGGACTCCCACCGAGGGAACCTTCACCGAGAAGGATTTGTACAACAATGGAGTACCTAACTCCTCTCTCAAACAACCACCTCACAACCGAGGGTAGGCCCGTAGCCAATACAACAACAACAACAACCAACACCTCTACCGAAGAGGGTTTACAACCAAACTCCACCTCTCACTAGAGGGAGCAAACCAATCACCCGATCACCTCTACCTAAGAGGGATACAACAAGAATAAGGGTGTTTACAACAAGTGGTTCCAAAAGCTACAAACTCAATCTCTCTTTCTTTTCTCTTTTCTTTTCCACAAAAACAAGATCCTAAATAGATTAGGATAGGTGATAGCTCAAGTGTGGAAAACTAGGTGTTTTTGGAAACATGCAACAAAGAAAATACTTGGGAAAACTCTTGTAAAAGATAGAGAATGAAAACCAATACAAATATCCCAAATTCCTATTTTCTTTGATTTTCCAAAAACCCAAAACACAAATCAAATTGGAAATTTAAAGCTCAAAACACTTTTGAAAACTCTTTAAAAACACTTAAGAAGGTCTGGAATTTTTGCCCTTAAAACTTGTAGAATAACTATGAAGAGATGGGGTATATATAGCCCCAATACAAAACTAGCCGTTAGAGCTGAGCTGGCAGCTCTGACAGGCAAACGGTCGACCGGCCCGGTCGACCACCAACGGTCTGAAATATGACCGTTGGGCAACTGCGGTCGACCGGCCCGGTCGACCGAAACAAATAGAGAGCACTGTAAGTGCTCCGGTCGACCGCGCGGTCGACCGTCCCAGTGCCTCAAAACGTGCACAGAATTGTGCACGTCGGTCGACCGGCCCGGTCGACCGACCTCAGCCTTAGTCGACTAGTCAGGCTACTAGTCGACTTGGTTGAAGCCTGGAAAAAAAAACTGGGTCAGAAAACTGGGAAAATATTTTTCTAAAAATCTTTTAACACTTCTAAAAATCACCAAAATAGTTTTATCATTTTATATGGAAACACAAACTTGTGATAAAAATTTCAAGACATATATTAATCATATCAATTCATTTTTGAGTCTTGCAAATTTTATCAAAAACAAAACTTGTATTTTTAAACTTGATTTTTTCAATACATGAATAGGAATATCAAAATAAGTTTGTCTAGCAAGTTAAACCATGTATGTATATCTAGAATACATCTAATATACATAGAATAAAGTAAACTTGTTTTGATCTACTATTCATGAAAACCAAATCCAAAACATGAAATCTTTTGTGTGTTGTGTGCACTTGAGCATATCAACTATACTAAACTTTATAAATGGATCTAAAACACACTATCTAAACTATGGATACCTAAGTCTTCTTGACGATCTTCATCTTCAAGTAGACTTGCTCCAAAACTCCATCCATGGGCTAGGCAATGTGTGATCTTGACGCTTTGGCCCTGGAATCAACATGAAAAGCTTCTAAACACCTTGTTGAAGCTAATCACCAACTAATATCTTGGTTAATGATCTGAAACTTAAACAACACAAGATTATTAGTAAACATAACTACATGAGTTAATCATCATCAAAACTAGAGTGGAAGGCCTTTGGGCCAACATAACTCCTACTTTCTATGTACATGCTTCTTTCATTTGATTATCATGTAGCATGTTCATGTTTTATGTATCTTTGTGCTTCATGTGGTAATAACATGCTTAGATGTAGTTTTTATCAAAACTTGTATTATACATGTACAAATAGTGAACTACAATTGACTCATATATATTTGAACTTCATGCTCATTTGTATCCACTATATGCATATGTATAGGCTAATTTTGATGATTCTTTCATTTATACATGTTTTGTCAATTTTCATGTTTTTACTTCATGTATATGTATTTTTAATTCAAATCTAATAAATATACTTGTATACCCGTGAGTCTCTTGCCTTCATGCAAATACATTTGATAGACTCTTTTATGTTTGGGATATGTATGTGTATTGTTAGCTTTGGATAAATCATACATATACCATGAAGATTAGTGTTTTAATGAAAAATAATTTTTCATGTTTTGTTAAAAATGTGACTTATGATCTTTTTGAGTTTCAATGTCTATTTTCATGAAAATGCTATTTGCATAACCTTTAAACACTCATCTTTTACTTTTCAAGATAATTTTGAGCTTTATGGACTATGAGTGCTTGAACTATTATGTATTTAGTATGATTCATGAAGTACACATGTTTTGATTTCATGTTTTTGAAGGATCTTTAACTAGTTTTTCAAAAATTATTTTAACTAGTTAATTGTTCTTCATTTGTAGTGATTTTCAATGCTTTACTATTTTCAAATTTATTTTTGAAAACCCCTACCTTCTATGGGCGGATGGATGGGCGTGTATGCATTGTAAGCTTAATTGACAAATCTTTTACCTAGTGCATATGAAGGGTGGTAGGTTATGAGATATACACTTGATCTTATTGTTATGTCAATGGTATCATTGAATCGTTTCAATAGGTATCAATATGAACTTATTTTGCATATACTCATATTTTGTTTCTTATATATGTATGTATCAATTTCACTTGGTATACTCATTTTTCATACATATATATGATTTTCATGTGCTTAACTTTCAATTGGTCCCATTTTTTTTAAAAGCACAAAGTTTTTGATGAAAAATAAAATATTTTGATCATTATGTTTACCATTGATATCAAAATGTTTCAACTTCATATTTGTTAAATGTCAATTGGTATCAATATGTTTTAAAATAAATGATTGCTTTCAATTTGGTATCTTAAAAAAATTGTTTGTTTTACAAAAGCTCTGATACCTTTCAAAATTTTGTTTAAGAAAAATTAAAAAAAATTTTGTTGATATGTTTGATTTAACCCCTTATTGATCTCCTTGTTCATGACAAAAAGGGGAGAAAAATTTGTTTGATTTGATTTTACTTTGAACACTTTGTTGATGATTGACAAAAAGTGGGAGAATTATTTGAGTTTATATGCATGTTTTCATTGCTTAAGGGTGAGAAGTATTTATCTTCCTTATTATTTATGCATATATAGTTTTGTATTGCAAATAGGAGAAAAAGATTTTGATTTATAATTGTTGCATATTTTATCTCCATTCATTTGCATACATGTTTATGAGCTTTATTGCATATATTTATTATTTTGTGTTATGCATGAGTTAAGGGGGAGTTTCTTTGAAGCTTTACTTTAATCCATGCATATATAAACCTAATGAGTTTTGTCATCATCAAAAAGGGGGAGATTGTTGGCCCAAAGGCCTATCACCCTAGTTTTGATGATGATCAACTCATGAAGTTATGTTTACTAATGATCTTGTGTTTAATTAGTGACAGATTCATTATCAAGATCTTAGTAGGTGCATAGCTCTACAAAGAATAAAATGTCAAGATTTGGAGCTAGCACGGTGTGATCCAAGGAGCTTTTGGATCAAGCTTGGACCAAGTCAAGATGATGAGAAGACTTCAAGGGAAGACTTCAAGATCAAGACTTGTGTCTAGGTATAAGATTTTGTTTTTGTTTTAGTTAAAATGTAAAGGATAGATAGTTGGTGGATTGCTCAAGTATACCATTTACACACACACTCTTGATAGTTTTGTTTTATAAAAGATTTTGTAGTTTAGAAAAGATTTTTCATTTTGGAAAAATACTTGTTTGGATTTGGTATTATTTCTTATGAACATATTTTTATCCAAAATCATATTTAGAGCTTAATGTCAAAAATATAGATATTTCACCATGATTGTGTAGTGGATCATATCCATACACACTATGCCTTAAAAGTTGATTAAATATCTTGTTTTTGTATTTTGAACATGTTTTGGAAAACAAAGTTTAGAAAACATGTTTTGAAAAATACAGTTTTTATATTGAGCCAAATATTTCCAAGTTACAAAAATAGTCCAATCTTTTGTAACATGCCTTGATCTTGTGCAAGCATGTTTGATTATCATAGTATATTAGTAAAACTATTTTTGTATTTTATGGGATTTTATTTAAGCCAAAAAGACCATGTTTTAAATCCCAAAAAACTATTTTAGGCTTCGTATAAGTCGACTAGTGACCTTTAATAGTCGACTAATACAGGAGTCGGCCGACCGGACCGGTCGACCGACGTGCACAAACGTGCACGCCTTTTTGTACTGGAGGACGGCCGACCGTGCCGGTCGACCGCTCCAGAGAGCAGAGCTCTCTGGAAAGTTCGGCCGACCGCACCGGTCGACCGACAGAGAGTTAGACTCTCAGCTCCAGTGGGTCGGTCGACCCGGGCGGTCGACCGTGGCTCCAACGGTCAGAAATCCAACCGTTGGCGGTCGACCGCGCCGGTCGACCGGCAGTTCTGACAAAGCCCCAACGACTAGTTTTCTGGCAGCCTATAAATTGGGGGTCTTGTCATTATTTTGAACCAAGATTTTTCAAGTGGGTTTTCACCAGTTTTTCCTGAACTATTTAGAGGTTTTCCTCCACTTGATTTAGAGCAAATATTTCCAATCAAAAGGAGATTTATCAAGAGTGTTTAAAAGAAAGTCTTTGAGTTTTCCTCCACCTTTCACATCCTTGTTTTCTCACACAAACACTTAAGCATCCATTGATCTATCTACCCTATAGGGAGTGTTATTGTGAGAGGATTTTAGGTGATCAAGAGTTGTGATCACCAAAGTTCTACTTGATTCTTTGAGGAGACGGGCAAGTGTGCTCGTGATTGTTTCGGGTCCTAGTGTGGACTTGGTGTTTCGGGTTCGGGTGCGAACTCCGTGTTTGAGGTGCGGCCTCGACGAGCCGGTGGGCTTGCGGTGTGTACGGGACTAGAGAGTCCGAGGGCTTGTAGGTGTTGCGGCACCGAGGAGAGATCCATTGGGATCTTGCATAGTGGAAATCCTTCGTGTGTCGAAGGCGGGGATGTAGAGCGAGTGTGCTCGAACCTCGAAACAAATCCTTTGTGTTTGCGATTGCTCTCTCTCTCTCTTTGTCTCTTATTATATCTTGCATGTGTTTATTGTTCATCTTTATATGCTAGATATACATTGTGTGCTTTATTGATATACTTGCTTGGGATTGTTGACTAACACTTGTATTCAACCAAGAGAGCCAACGCGGCACCTCAACCCATTCAAGGTGAATCTAGAGGAGTTTGTCCAGAGCCCTTCACGGGGAATTCGGCAACACTCTTTGGTTATACGTGGTGTTTAGTGTAAAAGTTTTAATTAGGTCATAATTGCTTTTTGCTTCCGCATTATTTGCATCATTTACCATTAAGTGACCATTAGATTAGCCATCACCTATTCACCCCCCCTCTAGGTGAACCTTCAATTCCACATACTCCGACGAAGACGATGAAGAAGAAGATGATGAAGAGCTCTCACTTCTTGTTAAGAACGTTCGCAGAATGTATAACAAGGCAAAGTTCCAAAATAACAGGAGATAGCAAGGTAAAGAAGAGAAGAAAATTATTTGCTTCAATTGCCAAAAGCCGGGTCATATTGTTGCGGAATGCCCGAATAAAGTCAAGCCCTCCACATCCAAGAAGCCATACAAAAAGAAAGCATTAAAGGCTACTTGAGATTTCGAGAGTGAATCCGAGGAGGAAGTTGACACTTTCAACATGTGCTTCATGGCAAATGAAAGCACAAGCAAGGTAACTCCCAATACTCCTTTTGATTGTGAGCTTTCCATGGATGAAATAGGAGAAGCATTTGAAGAACTCTCACATAACTATGATTTTATTAAAAAGAAATATTTAAAAATGAAAAGGGAAAATGAATCTCTAAATCACCAAGTTTTCAATCTTACTAAAGAAAAGGATGAATTGCTTTCTACTCTTGTTTCTACACAAAAGGATTTTGAGAACTATAAAATTTCTTGTAAAAGTTTCCACAAGTTAATGAAACTGAAATTTCCTTGCTAAAAGAGAAAATTGATTCATTAGGAATAGTTTTGAAAAAATGTGAATTTGATAAGAATAGACTAGAGGCTATGTTTCCTAAGAAACAAGCCCCTAAGAAACATTCACATGCTATTCATGCTCATGCTCATAGATCACAACCTTTACATCATGTCAAACACCCTAAACATGCCCACACTCCACACATACATCATGCATTCATGTATGGTAAAATATTTTCATTCACATATTGTGGCCGTAAAGGTCATTTAGTTAAGTTTTGCTATGATAGACTTAATGCATCGCATAATAATATTTGGGTTCGGAATACTAACTTTCAAGGACCCAAGAAAATTTGGGTACCAAAGTCAACGAATTTGTTAAATGATGTAGGTACCTTCCAAGGCCCAACGACGTAAAGGATCGTGGTATCTTGATAGTGGTTGCTCAAGGCACATGACTTGGGATATCAACAACTTTGCAACCCTATCAAGATACCATGAAGGTGGCACCGTCACCTTCGGAGATGATGCCAAGGGAAAAATCATCGGTATTGGTAATGTTAAACTTGGTACATCCCTTTTAATAGAAAATGTTATTTTAGTTGATGGCCTCAAGCATAATCTCTTGAGTGTTAGTCAACTTTGTGATAAAGGTTTTGATGTTATTTTTGATAATTTAGCTTGTAAAGTTATTGATAGACTATCCAACACTTGTATATTTTCCGGTTTCCGTGAAAGCAATGTATACATGATTGACATGTCTAATATGTTATGCAATGCTATATGTTTGAAAGCCCTCGATGATGACTCTTGGTTGTGGCATAGAAGATTAGGCCACATTTCTTTTGACCATCTATCTAGATTAAACAACAAGGAAATGGTGAAAGGTATTCCTTGCTTGAACTTTGAAAAGGACCGCGTTTGCGACGCGTGCCAACTTGGGAAACAAACCAAGTCCTCTTTCAAGTCAATCAAGGATATCATGACATCACGTCCCTTGGAGTTGATCCATATTGATTTGTTTGGTCCTACTCAAACCAAAAGTCTTAGTGGGAATCGGTTTGCTTTTGTTTTAGTTAATGATTTCTCGCGTTTTACATGGGTTTTTTTTTAGAGCACAAAAATCAAGCCTTTTCATATTTTCAAGCCTTTAAGAAAAGAGTTGAAAAGGAAAAAGATTCTTCTATTTTAAGAATAAGAAGTGATAGAGGTGGTGAATTCAATAACCTACCCTTTACCACTTTTTGTGAAGAACATGGAATTAAGAATGAACTATCTTGTCCTAAAACTCCACAACAAAATGGAGTCGTTGAGAGAAAAAATCGGACACTACAAGAGATGGCTAGGACAATGATTAATGAATATGGTCTCCCTCATTATCTATGGGCCGAGGCCGTTAACACATCTTGCTATATATCAAATCGAGTTTTCTTATGCAAAAACACTTCAAAAACATCTTTTGAGATCTATTTTTCTAGAAAGCCAAATATTTCATATTTTAAGGTTTTTGGTTGTAAATGCTTTGTTTTGAATACTAAAGATAATTTAGGAAAATTTGATGCAAAGTCTTATGAAGCAATTTTTTGTTGGATATTCTAATACTAGTAAAGCTTATAGAGTCTTTAATAAGTCATCTTTGACTATTGAAGAATCTATACATGTTAAGTTTGAGGAATCCAATGTGTTTGTTAAGAATATTGTAGAAATAGATGCTTTAAATGAAGATATGGAGAGAGCTACTTTGAGGGACTCACCTACTATTGAAGACATGCCAAAGGATGATGAAGGAAAAGAAGTTCAAGACAATGAGGTTCAAGGAAAAGAAAATCAAGAAGTTGAAGTGGAGCCTACTCAACAACTTCCAAAAGATTGAGATTCAATCCTCATCATCCCAAGGATCTTATTATAGGTGAAGTATCTAAAGGGGTAACTACTCGTTCTAAACTTCATGATTTATGTGGACACTATGCTTTTATTTCTCATTTTGAACCCAAAAACATCCTCGAAGCCGAGGCCGACTCATATTGGTTGCTAGCCATGCAAGAGGAGCTCAATCAATTCGAGCGCAGCCAAGTTTGGCATCTTGTTTCTAGGCCCCACGATAGACCAACAATTGGTACTAAGTGGATCTTTAAGAACAAGTTGGATGAGTCGGGAAATGTTATTAGGAATAAAGCTAGGTTAGTTGCCCAAGGTTATACTCAAATCGAAGGGATCGATTTTGAAGAAACCTTTCCACCCGTAGCACGGCTTGAAGCCATACGGATGACACTTGCATTTGCATCTTATAAAGATTTTAAACTTTTTCAAATTGATGTAAAAAGTGCTTTCTTAAATGGATTTATAGAAGAGGAGGTGTATGTTGAACAACCCCCCGGGTTTGTTGAACCTACACATCCGGATTTTGTTTTCAAACTTGACAAAGCTCTTTATGGTTTAAAACAAGCCCCTAGGGCTTGGTATGAAAGACTTTCTTCTTTTCTAATTTCTAATGGTTTTAAGAAAGGAAAAATAGATACTACTTTGTTTACAAAACATGTTAAAAATGATATTCTTATTGTTCAAATTTATGTGGATGATATCATATTTGGTTCTACTAATGAAACTCTTTGCTAAGCTTTTGAATCATGCATGAAGGAAGAATTCGAGATGTCTATGATGGGTGAGCTTAACTACTTCCTTGGACTCCAAATCAAGCAAAGGAAAGATGGGATCTTCATCAATCAAGCCAAATACACGAAGGAACTAATCAAGAGATTTGGGCTTGAAGGGGCTAAAACAAGCAAAACTCCCATGGTAACTACCACAAAGCTTGACAAAGATGAATAAGGTACAAGCGTAGACATTAAGCTTTACCGTAGCATGATTGGCAGCTTGTTGTATTTGACGGCTAATAGGCCGGATATTATGTTTTGTGTTTGTCTTTGTGCTCGATTTCAATCGTGTCCTAAAGAGTCTCATTTGATTGCGGTAAAACGCATTATTAGATACCTTCAGGGCACCATTGAAATGGGTTTGTGGTATCTGAAGACCGAACAATTTTCCATGACGAGTTTTTCAGATGCCGACTATGCAGGTTGTAGGATAGATAGGAAGAGTACAAGTGGAACATGTCAATTTCTTGGTAATTGTCTTATTTCTTGGTCTTCTAAAAAGCAAAATTCGGTAGCCCTCTCAACCGCCGAGGCGGAGTATGTTGCGGCCGGAGCTTGTTGTGCACAAGTTTTTTGAATGAAACATACTCTCCTTGACTATGATTTACATTTTGACCATATTAAAATATTTTGTGATAATACTAGTACTATTCATATGACTAAAAATGCAAATCAACATAGTAAAACTAAGCACATTAACATTCGGTATCACTTTCTTCAAGATCATTATGAAAAGGTGATATTGAACTTGAATATGTTTCTACCGATTTTCAACTTGCCGATATTTTAACAAAACCACTAGACTATGCTAGATTTTCTTTTATTTGTGGTGAATTAAATGTTTGTGTTATGGATTCTTAAAGAAATTTTTTTTTAAAACTATGTTTACCCTTTTTGATGTATGAATAAAAGGGGGAGAAAAAGTTAGTTATTTTTGACTTTGGAGTTATGCATTTTGACTTTTAAGTAATAACAAGTTAGTTTAGACTTTTGAGTTTTGACTTTTAAGTAATAACAAGTTAGTTTTTGAGTTTTGGCTTTTGAGTTAAGAATTTTGAGCAATGTGTTTTGTATTCATATATTTCTTCTTTTATGCCAAAATTCTTTGTTTCTATCTATTATGTATATAGCCATCATTTATACATATAGCCATTCATTTATACATAGCATGATTTGAGGGGGAGCTTCCAAGCTCTTTCTCCCATATTTTTAAAAAAATAACTAGTATGTTTTGTCATCATCAAAAAGGGGGAGATTGTTGGCCCAAGGTTACAATCAACCGGTTTTTGAGTTTTGATGATTACAAAACATATATAGTTATTTGTACTAATCATTTTTAGTGTTTAAGCGTGTTTCAGGGTTCTAAGGATTCATGGTGTGCTCTTCCCTAAAGGAAGATCGTTTTGACTCAAGTTGGTTCATTTCGGGTTCAAGATACAAGATTTTCAAGATCACATATGGAGGAGCCCACTTGAAGACTTTGTAGTCACCTAGAACCTATGTAAGACTTAGTTTGTTAAAGAATGAGGCTGTGTTAAATTGGCTCAAGCAAACACACACATTTTCCAAAATACGGTTTTTTATTTTTGACTTTTGATTTAAGTTCATGCTTTGATTTCTATACATGACTCAAATTTTTATAAATTTTATATCTTGTTTACATCATGTATACCTACCTTTTCAGCATGACACTTAGTCATATTTCCTTACAAAATTAATTTGAAAATTTTCCAAAGTTCACGAAAAATCCTATAAAAATTCTGTTTCAGGCCTGTCGGTCGACCGGGCCGGTCGACCGGTTCATTCCAGGCCTGTCCGGTCGACCGCGCCGGTCGACCGAGCCTTGAGACCAGGGCGTGTATGTTTTGTGCACGTCTGTCGGTCGACCGACCGGTCGACCGACTGGAACCACTTTGCTCTCTGTTTCTTATCGGTTGACTAATCGGTCGACCGACAGTTCTAAGTGAAAATTTTCTTTAGCTGCCGGTCAACCGACCGGTCGACCGAGTCCAACGGCTACTTTGCCAATTGGACTGCCGGTCGACCGGGCTGGTCGACCGACAGCCGCCAGCAGCCATAACGGCTAGTTTTCAGAGATTTCTTTTTGGGATTTGATTGGGATCCGTGTGTCAGCTAGTTCTGAATTTTTGGCAGCTATTTTCTGACCTATCAAGCTAGTCCTAATCATATTTTGATCTCCTCTAATCCCTATAAACAGTGGGGATTGGTCTCTTGCAAAATACAAGAAATATACCTAGTTTTTCAAGTTTTCAAAAGAAAGAAAAGTTTCAAAAGCTCTTAATTCTTTTTGTGCATTCTTGGCTACTGTTTTCAGTTGGGTTTCAAAGCAATTTTTCATTACAACTGATCTTGTTTTCTCACTACACTTCTTGAGCCAAAATATCCTCCTCATTCTATAAGGAAGTTGTAAAGAGAAGTTTGTGATCCCTTGTTGATCACTTGGTTACTTGTTCTTCTTGCATTGTGACTCCTCTTCGGTAGAGGATTGGATTGGTGGAGTTCGGTACTCCGGTCTTCGGTAGACCTATTGTAATTGGTGGAGTTCGGTACTCCGGTGTAACACCCTGCTCCCGGAATACGTACTTAGTTGCGTATTCGTATTTTTTCGATCATATTTTTTTGATTTACTTCCAGTATTTGTTTTGTATTATGAATTATTTATATGACCGTTTTACCTTGGATCCGGATTCGTGGACTCAGAGTCAGCCCTAGTCTGAACCAGGAACCCGATCCTAGTGAATTGCTCGATTTGGTCTTTTCGCTATTCCGATTTGACCAATTTCAGTTTTAAACATCGTTTTCCAATATTTTAGATTTTCTATGATTTTTTGAAATTTTCCTGAATTAAGTTGTAAATCTTCAAAACCGGATCGACCAACACCGTTGCTCGATTCTCAGATTTTTAATTTACAAATGGAGATAAAATTCTAAAAAAACGGCTTTCCCATAATTTTTTAAAATCATATTTTCTATCTAAATACTTTTTCTGAGATTTTTCTGAATTTATCAAAATCCGGCCAACCCGGTGTTGACCGGTATTGACGGTTGACTTCAGGATTTTTATTTTGAAAATGGGATTGAATTTCTGAAAACCGATTTCATCAAAAATCTTTAAATAATATTTATTATTTTTGAGAATTTTTGGGAATCTTTCCAAGCTACTTAAATTTTTGGACTTTTCTGGAGTTTTCGGTGTTTTCTCAGATACCGGAATTCTATCCAGATATTTTATTTCCTCTTTTCTCTATTTTCTCTCTCCTTGCTATACGCGAGTTCCACCTAACCTGGATTCTGCATTTAATACAGAGATCCTCTCCATACTGCATTCAATGTTACGTCCTTTAAGTCATTATGACTTTTGTCTTTTCTGATAAACGCGATCTTGCGTTTTCCTTCTGAACGCAGAATTAATCTCCGCGTCTGGCTATTTTTGCCCAGACGCGGATTTCATTTCAAGGGGACGCAGGTTCTTTAAATGGACGCAAGTCCCATTTGTGAAAGCCTCTTTTGTTTTGATTGGATGGCAACATTATAATAATATTTTCCCCCCTTATATAACCACCCCCCTTTTTTTCCCTTTCCTTCTCTTTCATTTCTTCTTCTTTCTTCTTCCAGCAAGCTGCAAACGAAACCAGCAGCAAAGGCAGCGCCTTGCCCTCCTTGGCCACCATTTTTTGGCCACCAACTCTTCCCCTTTTCACTCTCCATCATCCCCCATCTCCTTCTCCATTTTACCAAGTTCAAGCAACCCATTTCCACCACCCTCTCCTCCTTCTTTTTCTCCTTCTTCACCAAGAAACCCATTATCACCATTACCTTCTTTCTCATTTCCATCACTATCTACACCACCTTGGCCGCTACCAACCACGCCATCTTTCTCTCATCGGCGTGCTCTTTCCAACGGACCTACTCGTCGCTCTCCGAAACACCATTTCCAAAACTCCAATTTTTTCATTTTAACTACACTTGCACCCCTCCACATATTGCTTTGGCCACCCATCTCCGGCCACCTCCGGCCGCCGCCGATGACCGCCGGCCAAGCCGTGACCGGCTATCCCCTCTCCCTTTCCCTCTTTTCTTCTTTCTTTCTTTCTTTCTTTTCCTTTCCTTTTCCTTTTCCTTTTCCTTTTCTTCCCTGTTTTTCCCCTCATTTCGTGCGTCTCCTACTTCTCCCTCATTTCCTGCGTCTCCCCTTTTTTCCTGTCTCCCCCTTTCTCTTGTTGTGTGATTACTAGACGCAGATTTCACCCCCTGCGTCCAAGTAATTATTTAACGTGACTTTCACGTTCTTATATCAACGCGACGTGGAGTTCATGCTCGTGTCTGCACTCTCCTCGTGTCCTTACTAGAACGCGGGTCTCGAACCCCGCGTTTGTGACATTTCCGCAACGCGGCTCCCGCGTCTGCGATTCCCGCGTCTTCATTCTCCTCTTCTACATAATACAATCTTTACTTTATTGAACGTGTTTACGCGTTGATTTCCTGGATTCCGGAGATCAGGGATTTCACAGTATTTTTCGTATTTAGGCGAGTGTCCTCGCCTCCATTCGATTTTCTCCGCTTTGTCGGATCGACTTGTATTTACATTATGTATCACTTGACAACTGATGTGTTATCATTTACCATGCTACCACTGGACACCTGCTCCTGTTATATTATCTCTTATCACTTGTTCCTTGTTATGACATGACTTATTACTTGTCACTTGCCTGATCACTTGTTATTGGCATGTTGAGACCTGATACCTGTTATGATTAACTCTCTACTCATGGTTATCACATTACGGGAATGTAGTACTTGATCTCTTGTTATGAACTCCCATTATGCTTGTTATGTACTCCTGTTATGACCAGTTATGATCCTACTCATTCCCGAAATCTGATAATATTGTTAATAAGCCATAAAAAGGATACCTTGCACGGGGAATGGGAGGAAGTGATGGATACCGGTATGATGCCCTGCTTATAGTAATGGAATACAAAACTGACGATTCGTGTTAGGGGGATTTCAGGCCCCCAGAAGATGCGTGTTAGGGGATTTAAGGCCCCCAATGGCTGTGTCCCGGGCGGACGGGAACTACTATAAGTATGAGCTATCAGTTCTTCATTAGCTTCCAATAATAACCAACCTCGACTTGCTTATATATGGATGTATGTGTGTTGAGATGTACACCAGGACACATACCTAGATATATGAGTCGGACGAGTAATAATAATAAAAGATGCCAACTATGTATCCGTTGTATGATTTGCCAAGAATACTTTCATCGGATTTTACTTTGGATTTTCGGTTTTATGATTATTATACTATACCTGTTCATGTCCTGCCTTTCCACTTATATTCTATTCCACCAGTCTCCTGCTCTTATCTTATCATGCCATGAGTAGTTCCTACTTGATATTACTTTTTATATATCTACTTGTC
Organism: Agave tequilana; assembly: GCA_038442645.1. Taxonomy (NCBI): domain Eukaryota; kingdom Viridiplantae; phylum Streptophyta; class Magnoliopsida; order Asparagales; family Asparagaceae; genus Agave; species Agave tequilana. The sequence goes on from JAVJIF010018431.1 coordinate 29,699, forward strand.
CCTGCATGCCTGTGCTCACGATACGGTTTTTTTCTATGCATGTTTATGATTCGGATTTGTCGACACACTTGTGCTTATCGATGCACGCCATCTGGCTTTCGCATCACCACTCGCTAGGGGAGTTCTGACTCCTCTGGATCCTCATGTCCAGATCCTGGAGCTTGGAGCTAGGGGATTCTCTTTGTTGCTGACCTAAGAGGTGCAGCGGTAGTTTGGAACTCCAGCAGACCATCTGAAGCCCCATCCTTCCAGGCCCCCTGTTCGGCTCTAGAGATTTCCTGATGTGACTCTGAGCCTCCTTTTGTACTATTCATACTTGTATACCCTTTGTATTCTCGCATTTGCGCCATATTGGTGATGTAATATTATTGTAATATTGGATCACATCTGTGATAACTTTGTAATTGTACTCATGTGTTGGAAAGTATAATGCACCACGTGCTTCCGTACTCTGATTCTTACCTGTACTGATGCTTAGCGTATATACGTGAGGGTATTTCTGACCTGCGTATATACGTCGCAGTGACGTCTCCGTACCCGCCGGATCGGGGCGTTACATCCGGTCTTCGGTAGACCTTGCAATTCCTCGGTGGATATAGTGGAAACCCTTCACGGTGGTGAAGGCGGGGAGTAGAGCGGTGGCTCGAACCTCGAAACAAACCTTTTGTGTTTGCGATTGATTTCTTTTCTTTGCTACTCTTTATTGCTCTTCAGTTCTAGCTTGTGATATTGCTCTTTATTTCTAACTTGTGTTATATCTTGTGTGCACTTCATCATTGCATCCTTTTCATTCCTTGCTAATTTGTCGATCAATACTCATACAACAAGATTGCAATACGCACCTTAAACTCTTATCTAGAGGAATCACGAGGAAGGAGTTCAGAGCCCTTCACCGGTATTCGGCTTCTAGTCTTGTTTTGGGCGATCGTTGCATCATTTTTCATACTTGTCTAAAAAGATCATTAGATTAGCTTTAACACCTATTCACCCTCTAGGTGTTTTTCACTTCAAACAGAAGAATTTTCACTATATCGGCCACACAGAACTTCCCACACGGGGAATCTCCACTGAGAATTTGCGTAATACAAATTAGGAGTACACAACTCCTCTCTCCAACAATACAACCTCTACACAAGAGGCATGGCACAACAACTATCACCTCTACACTTAGAGGGATGGGCACTTAACCAAACAACAATCAACCTCACACAAGAGGGATAAGGCTCAAAACCACAACTCCACAATCACCTCTTCACTAAGAGGGATAACAACAAACTCAATTGCACAACCTCCTCTACACTTAGAGAGAAAGGCACAAAGCCAACTCTCCAACAATCACCTCTACACTTAGAGGGATACCTACCAAATCAAACTCAACTGCCACAATCACCTCTCACTAGAGGGATATCAACACAACCTCCACAATCACCTCTCACTAGAGAGATATCACAAAGTAAAGAAGGTTTACAACTCTTGGTGGTATCAACAACTACAAATCAATTTTCTCACAAAACTAGATCCAAATAGATAGGATAGATATGATAGCTCAAGTGTGAGAAAACAAAGAGTTTGGAATCAAAATCACAAAGAAAATACTTGGGAAAACTTTTAGGATTAAATAGAAATGAAGAACAAAACAATTCCCAAAGACTTCTCTTTTTCTTTGAATTTTCCAAACCCTTTTTAAAATAAATAAAGATCAAATCTTTAAGCCCAAAGCTCTTTTAAAAACTTGTTGTTAAACACTTGTAAAGGTGGAAAAATTGCTCTCTAAAAACTTAGCTAAAACAACTCAAGAGGATGGGTATTTATAACCTACCAAAATATGCCCGTTGGCAGTCTGGGTTTCAAAGTATAGTGTTATTTGTTTGAGATTGGAATTTAGATTTTGAAATCTAATGTATTTTATTACTGAGACTGAGACTTGAACTAGACTTTGAAATTAAACTTTTTAGTCCAACTATTGCAAAAAAAATCCATGTGAAAACTTGTAGACTTTTCATTTGGACTTAGATTTTCCATATTCTCTCCCCCTCCCCTCCAATTAGTCCTACCTTACTTATTTTTTTAATTAATAATAGTTATTGCTAATAATATTTTAATTATTAATTATAAATAATAATAAAATTAATATGTATTAACAATAAATATTAACAACATGATAAGTAATACATAATTAAGTAATATTGACTGATTATTTTATTATTCATTATGAAATATTTATAGTAAGCTTGTGATAAATATAATTAATTAGTAAAAGAAGTAAACAACAATATTAACTCAACATAAGCCTACTTAGAATATTTATAAGATAAAATAATTAATAGTGTCATGTCAATATTAGTAATAATTGTGAATATTCATTATTTGTAATTAAACTTTGTTTGTGTTGAATATTCATTTTGTTTTTAACTATTGTATAATTTTTTATTTTAGTATATAATTTCATTTAACTATGAAAAATATATAATATATCAATAATATCTAATAATAATTAATACCAATAACAATTACTTTAAAAATATTAAAATTCATGAAGAAACATTTAATATTCAAAATAAATCTCAAACCATTCAATTATTGTCCAATCTAGCATTACAAGAATTCCTTTGGAAAGGATTCCGCTATATGCATTTCGGATTGATTCAAATTGCTATTAAACCCTTAGTCCACACTGGTGTAGACATTCCTGTATACACAGCCCTAAGAGACAAAAGATTAAAAAGATATAAATCATCTATCCTATCTATGATTCAAACTAATATATGTAATGGACCAGTTTACTTCAACTGTATGCCTAATTACACTGTATCCTTGACAGACCCATTATTCCTAAATTCATTAATCTTAGACGTCCACTTACAAGATGATGAGTTCGAAAGATTCACCGAACAAGTAACAGTTATGTATAAGATGTATTTTAAATTAATGAGTTCCCATATGAACCCGAAATTCAAAATGATAGGCTCCTCTATTCAAGAAGAAACTGTTCTTCTTCAGATTGAAGCAGAGCAGTCAAAGACTTTTGTCCCCAAAAGATTAAAATGGAATGAGATCACTATTCCAGAAGAGCTCAAGATAGAAAACCCCCAAACTCCTAGAGACATCGAGAGAACTGAGATCTCAGACATAATAGAAGAAGATGACGGAACAGTATTAATCAGATTCAACTCTGTAAGAGAAAGACCTTCAACATCATACAGATACGCTGAACCTAGTAGAAATTCATGTTCTGAATATTCATTCCAACAACCCATCAAAGTATTCCATAAATCACCTCTTCCAGAAGTTAATCAAGACAATTACTCTCCAACATCATCCCAAATGAGACCAGACTTTACCGGCGAAATCAATATGATTAAAAAACCATTCATTAGCGATAGTTTTAGACTAATGAAAGAGTTCCGAGAAGAGTCCGAACAGTTCGATTGGTTCTCAAGACTTCATAGGACTTACCAAGAACAATTAATAAAAAAATGGATCACTGACATAGAAAAACATGAGATTAATTTCAACTTTGAAATATGGTTACAATATTATTTAGTAAAATAAGGTATCCAAATCCTTACAACCAATCTCAATTTGATGTTCAAACAAGTCTATATAAAAAATGGCAATTAACAGATGGAAACACTGTAACTTCAATCCATCCTCCATTACAATCTACCAAGATTCCAACCAATGAAGGAGAAGTAACCGCTTCACCTTTCAAACGAGGGAAAAATAACAACGAACCAGTCAACATAGAAGATATTAAAAGATATACCATCAAAATAATTATTCAAATCAGATGTTACACATAGCACATCAGGTTGATTCCCTGTCAACAGAAATTAAAGGAATACAGAAGGAGTCAAATCCTAAGTCCCCATTAAGTTATTCAACACCACACTTCCAGCCGACTAGTTTGCCAGTAAAAACGATTCAACCAATGAACTTATTAGGACAAATAACTCAAGCTCTAAAAAAAATTAATGAAAATATTTCAAGCACATCAAAAATAAATACTATAAAAGTAAACAAAATTTTAGAAACTGAATCCGCAGATGATTCAGACAGTTCAATAGAAGAAGATATTCTAGATCGACAAAAATTTACCTATAAACTAAAGACAATTACTTGCTACAAATGTAGCAAACCTGGCCACAAAAGGAGTAGATGCAGGTCAAAAGGGAAAAATGAAATTAAAAACAATTTGCTAGGCATCGACCTCAAAATAAAAGAAAAGAAAAGACTACAAACACATAAAATACCCGATGAGAACGAATTTGGTAATCCAACAAACCCCAATAAGCAAGTTAATACTTTAAAGGTAAGCAACTCAAGAGGAGAATCAAAAGAACTAATACATCAAATCCCTGATTTAAAAAGGGAGCACTTAAAAAATTTTAAACTCCTGATTGATAACCCAAATCAGCCTCTTAATGTTTCAAGAAATTCTGAAAATATTCTTGAACTTCGAACAAAAATAAAATCGTTAAAAAAGGAAATTAATCACATTAAAGGAGATCTACAACAAGAGGACATTATAAGCCTTATTCAAAATACAACTATACCAGACTCATTTGAAAAGGCACTTCCCTTCTCCCTAAATGAAATAATATTTCAATCACTCAACCTTCAAACCCTAAATTAATCTCCGCCATTGAAAGATTCAATTATCAAAAATGGTTCATATTCATAACCCTGGCCATCAACAATTCCAAAGCCACCTTTACAGCCATAGTTGATTCAGGAGCTGACCATAGTGTAAACAAAGACGGTATCTCCCCAACCAAATACTACGAACCAACAAAAGAAAATTGGTCACAGCAAATGGTTCACCATTAAAGGTCATGGGTAAGCTAACAAAGATATCAATATGTAATGAAAAAATCTGTTTCAAACACCAATTCATTGTTGTTGACAATCTGAATACTAATGTAATATTGGGAATTCCATTTCTAACTCAAATTTATCCCTTCTGGGTTAATTCCGACGGAATAAGTACAAAAATTATGGGGCAAATGATCTTGTTTAAATTCATAACCCCTGTTAGATACAAAGAATTAAATACCCTACAAACTAATTTAATTTACCAAAAAATAGACCTAATTCAGAGAAAACAAAACAAAATCCTATATCTCAAAGATGACATACTATACCATAGAATAAATCAACAATTAAAGGACACACATTTACAACGGCATATCAAGGAAATTCAAGAATTGTATACAAAAGAAATCTGCTCTGACTTTCCTAATGCTTTCTGGGAAAGAAAGAAACACATTGTGGATCTTCCTTATGAAAAGGAATTTTCAGAAAAAAAATATTCCAACCAAAGCACGAGCTATTCAAATGAACCACGACTTACTAGAAATATGTAAAAAGGAATTACAAAATCTTCTCACTAAAAACCTAATAAGACCTTCCAAATCCCCATGGAGCTGTGCCGGTTTCTATGTTATGAACCAAGCAGAAAAGAAAGAGGAGCTCCTAGACTAGTAATTAATTACAAACCATTAAATAAAGTATTACAATGGAACAGGTATCCAATCCCAAACAAAAAGGATTTACTAAAAAGATTATACAATGCCAAACTATTTTCCAAATTCGATATGAAGTCCAGATTCTGGCAAATACAAATCGCCGAGCAAGACAGATATCAGACAACGTTTACTGCACCATTCGGTCATTACGAGTGGAACGTAATGCCTTTGGATTAAAAAATGCCCCCTCAGAATTTCAAAAAATCATGAACGATATATTTAACCCTTATACCACATTTAGCATAGTATACATAGACGATGTCCTCATTTACTCAGAAATGTAGACCAACATTTTAAATACCTCAAAACCTTCTTCCATTTCGTAAAGAAAAATGGGTTAGTAGTCTCGTTAATCAAAATGAGACTATTCCAAACCTCCATTAGATTCCTAGGGCACGATATTCACAGAGGAACCATAACACCAATCAATAGATCAATAGAATTTGCAAACAAATTCCCTGACGAAATCAAAGACAAAACTCAACTGCAAAGATTCCTAGGATGTCCAAACTACGTATCCGACTACATTCCCAAAATACGAATAACCTGTGCACCATTATTTAAAAGACTTCAAAAGAACCCTCCAACATGGTCAGATAAGCTCACTCAAATAGTCAGATAAGTCAAAGAAAAGGTTCATTCATTACCTTGTCTATGCATTCCTCATCCTCATGCGTTCATGATAGTAGAAACAGATGCATCTGACATAGGATACGGAGGCATACTAAAATAAAGATTCACGTCTACATCACAAGAACAGCTAGTTAGATTCCATTCTGGTATCTGGATTGGCCCTCAGAAATCATACTCCACAATTAAAAAGGAAATACTCTCCATTGTCCTATGCATTTCTAAATTTCAAGATGACCTTTTAAATAAAAAATTCCTCCTTCGCATAGACCACCAGTCTGCCAAATTTATTCTTGAAAAAGACGTTCAAAATATTGCATCTAAACAAATCTTTGCTAGATGGCAAGCCATTCTTTCTGTTTTCGATTTTACTATTGAATATCTTAGAGGCTCTAATAACTCTTTACCTGATTTCCTAACTCGTGAATTCTTGACTACAGCCTCAGCATGAACCAGATTCCAAACCCGTCCGACTACCCTGCAAAAATATCAAACCTCGCAAAAGAAGAGCCAATAGTTCTGATACTACTCCTCTTACCCCTTCCGAACGACTAATATTCTTTCGCCGGGATCGGGAAAACCTCACCTTAGAAATCGTGGAAAAACTCCCCGATGAACTCTATTACAGAATAGTACAAACACCTAGTACCGCTGAAACCGATTTAATTCATAGGATAAACCAACTTCACCATTCACCTCCTGAAGGATCCAACCTGGTCATCAGACAAAATTCCTATATTCCAAAACTTCTGCTGAATCCAATCACACCCCAGTCTCAAAAAATTTGGGCTATAGAAAATGGTCTTTGTTATGGACTTGTCTCCCATTCCTATAAAGATCGAATCCATTTATTTCCAACATTAACCGCCGCCTCTTTGAAATTAAATGACCTTTGTTCAGAAAAACTTTACTTCAAGTTCCACTTGACTCCACCCACCTGGGAGAATATTGAAGATTACGAACCAGCCCAACATATAGTACTTGTCACCGAATACTTTGGCTGGTGGGACTCCCTTCCAACCCAATTCCTTACCACAAATGACGACAGATTCTATAAAGCAGGATATCATCCTGTTCCGCCAGAAATATCGGGAATGAATTTGCCAATAGAAAAAGCCCGCACTCAACTACAAATGCAAAGTACTATGGAAATCTTCCCGATGGGTTTTCATATCTTCCATCATTCACCAAACTGGATCTTTGTCACCAACGTCCAGGGCATCTTAAAAATGCTGGTAACAAAGTTCACAGGAAACTTTATTCACGAACCCCGTTGGCCAACAATCCCTTGGCAATGAACATCTCAAAGGGCATCAAGCAAGATTCCTCCCCAACAAGCTTCAGAAATTCAAAAGCAACTCATCGATCGGTAAGAACCAGCCACACTGTATAATCCAGCACTCGACCTGATTTGACATGTAAAAAACAAAAAAAAAGGGTAAAATCCATCAGTACCAGACAAACACTCGCCCGCTAGCTTCAAGTACCGCAGGAAGGAGAACCATTCAAACAAAAACAACAGAAGATTTCAAAGGACCCGCACTCAAAAGATTCTCCACAAAAGACAAAAGGACCAGTATTCATAAGACCAGCACTCATCAAAAGCAGATTCCTTCTCCGACAAAGCACGACAAGACACAAAACTGCAAGATTCCAAAGCAGACTCGACAGCTGACAAAAGCAAAAGACGACAAAGCAGATTCCTTCTCCGACAAAGCACGACAAGACACAAAACTGTAAGATTCCAAAGCAGACTCGACAGCTGACAAAAGCAAAAGACGACAAAGCAGATTCCTTCTCCGACAAAGCACGACAAGACACAAAACTGCAAGATCCAAAGCAGACTCGACAGCTGACAAAAGCAAAAGACGACAAAGCAGATTCCTTCTCCAACAAAGTACGACAAGACTCAAAGATTCCAAAGCAAACTCGACAGCAGACGACAAAGCAGATTCCTTCTCCGACAAAGTACGATAAGACTTAAAGATTCCTCGCCACCTCATCACCCCAGAAGGCTCGACTCTTCCTATAAATTCAAGACCTCTTCATCCACTCATGGCGGAGCAGAAAAGAGCAGAGTTCCCCCTTTGTAATCAAAATCCTCTCCCTTCTCCTTTCAAGCTGTATTCCTACTTCTTCTTGTATCCAGTCTCCAAGATAATTAACTCAACACAAGCTTTGTAAGCTCTCGATCCCACTGTAATTCATCCTTTTGAAATAATATTCCGTCTTTACCCCATATCTATTATTAGATCTCGCATATGTCGATCAAAAGCTCTCACAACAGGGTTGCATTACGCACCTCTAACTCATTTCAAGAAGAATCTAGAGGAAGAAGTTCAGAACCCTTCGCAGGGTATTCGGCTTCTAGTCCTGTTTATGAACGATCGTCCTACATCATTACTAATTACTATTCATAATTACTGTTCATAATTACTGTTCATAATTACTGTTCATAATTATATTACTGTTCATACACTGTTCATACATACAAAGTTCTAATTAATCTCTGTCTATATCGTATCTACCTCCACTCTCAGCCTGTCCTGACCCCTAGGTTCCCTCCTGGACCAGGAGGGAACCTAGGGGTCAGGACAGGCTGAGAGTGGAGGTAGATACGATATAGACAGAGATTAATTAGAACTTTGTATGTATGAACAGTGTATGAACAGTAATGTAGGTCAGGACAGGCTGAGAGTGGAGGTAAATACGATATAGACAGAGATTGTATGAACAGTAATGTATGAATGAACAGTAATTATGAATAGTAATTAGTAATGAATGTAGGACGATCGCTCATAAACAGGACTAGAAGCCGAATACCCTGCGAAGGGTTCTGAACTTCTTCCTCTAGATTCCTCTTGAAATGAGTTAGAGGTGCGTAATGCAACCCTGTGTGAGAGCTTTTGATCGACATATGCGAGATCTAATAATAGATATTGGGTAAAGACGGAATATTATTTCAAAAGGATGAATTACAGTGGGATCAAGAGCTTACAAAGCTTGTGTTGAGTTAATTATCTTGGAGGCTGGATACAAAGAAGTAGGAATACAGCTTGAAAGGAGAAGGGAGAGGATTTTTGATTACAAAGGGGAACTCTGCTCTTTTCTGCTCCTTTCTGCTCTGCCTTGAGTGGATGAAGAGGTCTTGAATTTATAGGGAAGAGTCGAGCCTTCTGGGGTGATGAGGTGGCGAGGAATCTTTGAGTCTTATCGTACTTTATCGGAGAAGGAATCTGCTTTGTCGTCTGCTGTCGAGTTTGCTTTGGAATCTTTGAGTCTTGTCGTACTTTGTCGGAGAAGGAATCTGCTTTGTCGTCTTTTGCTTTTGTCAGCTGTCGAGTCTGCTTTGGAATCTTGCAGTTTTGTGTCTTGTCGTACTTTGTTGGAGAAGGAATCTGCTTTGTCGTCTTTTGCTTTTATCAGCTGTCGAGTCTGCTTTGGAATCCTGCAGTTTTGTGTCTTGTCGTACTTTTCGGAGAAGGAATATGCTTTGTCGTCTTTTGCTTTTGTCAGCTGTCGAGTCTCGTACTTTGTCGGAGAAGAAATCTGCTTGTCGTCTTTTGCTTTTGTCAGCTGTCGAGTCTGCTTTGGAATCTTACAGTTTTGTGTCTTGTCGTACTTTGTCGGAGAAGGAATTGCTTTTGATGAGTGCTGGTCTTATGAGTGCTGGTCCTTTTGTCTTTTGAGTGCTGATCCTTGAGTGCTGGTCGTTTGAAATCTTTTGTTATTTTGTTGAATGGTTTTTTTTTTTTACATGTCAAATGGATCTTGACCTCCTATCAGGTCGTGTGCTGGATCAATTGGTGAGGAGGATGCAGTGGAACTTGCTCGTGACTTGTCAATGTGCTTTTGCATCTTTTTGAATTTCTGAGAATTTTAGGAATTGTTGGAATTCGTCTTCAGAGTCGGAATCTTCTTGGATTGTCGTTGGAGCCTTATGAGTGGGTTTTGAAGTTACTGGAGAATCCGCTTTCTGAGGAATTTGATGGATCTGATGTTGAAGTTTTTTGCCTGCGGTGAGGAATTCACTGACTGCTGTTTCTGAGCATAGGTTCCGATTGAATTTGTCCCACCACTTGATTTTGAATTCTCAGAGTAGGCTCATTGGAAATTTATCTGCAATATTGTAGTGCTGAATGATTTGGTAATTCCAGCAGAAATCCAAGGTACTTTGAATTCCTTGTAGAATTGAACTGCTTTGATGTAATGTAATCCCTTAGCTTGGAAGAGGTAGCGGTTGAAGCCTTTGAGCACTGTTGGTGGTAGTATGTCGGTCGTAGGTCCGTATGAATGCCACCATTCATAAAACCATATTGGGAATTCTTCTTGACAGTTGGAATGGAATGTAAAGAACCATGAATGATCGAAAGGCCTCAGGAGGAATGCCCGATACCAGGCCATTCTGTAGTCATGATAAGTGTATCCCTTTGGGATGTAGTTGACCGTAAACTCCCTTGTTGTGGCGAAAGAAGCCCATTCTATGGGCCAAATTATTCTCTTAATGACGCATTGGAATAAGAGATCCTGTCTGGATTGCTTTTGTCCATGGTGTGATAAAGTTCAACTGAGCCGGAATCAATGAGAACAAGTTCATAGTACCGTTGAGTTTTAAGTGGATCGTCTGAAAGCCATTGGCAACGGGGGTGGTAGGATTTTATTTATGAATGAACAAAGTGCTTTATAATCAGGAGTCTCTGTGAAATTGGTGAGGAGTAAATGCTCAGGGTTTTTCTTAATGAAATATGGAGATGAGTCGAATTGAGGTCGTGGAGTATTTTGAGTTTTGTTGGAGTGGTTATAGCAAAGGGAAGAAGAGGAAAGTTGCCAAGGACTTGGAATCTGTTGGGACTTTGAATAGAGGAAGTCGAAAGAGGTGAGATCTTTATCTCATAATCTTTGGGATTGACCGACTTTTGAATTGGGGATTTTCCTTTATCTTCGTTCATCATGAATCTGTGGTCAGGAATCCATGGATTAAAGGGGATTTTGTTTGAATGAAGTGTCTAGAATTATCATGAATGCATGGGGAATGCATGAATGATTTTCTTTTATAGATCAGATTTATGCTATGGTAAATTGAATTGGTTTGTAGGGTATTTAATTCTTTTTATTGGACAGGGTTATGAACCTAAATATGATCTCTTGTCCCATGATTCTCGTTCCTAGTCCTTTTGAATCAACCCAGAATGGATAAATTTGAGTTAAGAAATGATATTCCTAATATTATATCAGTATTCAAATTTTCAATAACACTGAATTGGTGTTTAAAACAAATTCTTTCATTACATATTGATATTTTTGTTATCTTCCCCATAACCTTTAAAGGTGAATCATTTGCTGTAATTAATTTTTCTTTTGTGGGTTCATAATTCTTTGTTGGGAGGATACCGTTTCTAATTACACTATGGTCGGCTCCGGAATCAACCATGGCTGTAAAGTTATTTTGAATCGTTGATGGCTAGGGTTATGAATATGAACCATTTTTGGTAGTTGAATCTCTCAATGGTGGAGATGAATTTAGGTTTGAAGGGCGAGTGGTTGAAATATTTATTTCATTTAGGGAGAAGGGAAGTGTTCTTCCAATGATTCTGATGCAGTTGGTTTTTCTTTTGCTTTATCAATTTGGTTTTGGATAAGGCACATTTGTGTTTCATAGGCTAAATTTTTTTGTCTCTACTTGTCATAGATTTTCTTTAATGTGTCTAATTTCTTCTTTTAATAGTTGTATTTCCGTTCGGAGTTTATGAATGTCGTTTGGTTTGGTTCCTAAATTAGTATTTATTGGATAAGTTTCAAAGAGTTTTGAAATACTGAAAGGTTGAGTTAAATTATCCTTTTCTTCTTCTTCATTAACTATTAGGGTTCTTAATTTTTCTAGATGTTCCTTTTGCGTTTTTAAATCAGGAATTTGTTGTATCATATCGAATATTAATTCTTTTGATTCTTTTTTTGAATTGCTTGTTCTGGGTATTTTTAAAGTATTTTCTTTAATCATATTGATTCTTTTACATTCACAATCGGAATCGCTAGAGCTTGATGAATTATAAAAATCATCGCCATCGGATATCTCATTAATTTCAGAATAGATTTGTAGTCTTTCTTTTAGTTTTTTCCTTGCGTCGATGTCTTCGTCTGACAGGTTATCTATAATTTCGTTAATTTTATTTTTCCTTTTGATTTGCATTTACTTGCCATGTGACCAGGTTTGCCACATTTGTAACAAGTAATGGTTTAGATTTGTTTTGGTAATAATTTTGAGAATAGTTACGTCTTCGACCTTTGTAGGGATACATTTTTTGATTATGTTTCTTTTCAGTTGAAGGAGCCCTTATTCCTGTGATACCAAATGCTTCACAGAAGGAGCCTATTTCTTTACGTTTGCTACCATATTTGGCTTGAAATTTTAATTCTTGACAGGTTTGTAATGCTTCCTTTTTGACAAATGCAAATAATTGACCATATGTTATGGTGCTAAAATCAATATTATCGTCTTCAACACCATAGCCTTTTTGATGCTTGTAAAAACTCTTTGTGAGAATAGATTGGGTAATCCTGTTATGAATTTTCTTTCCAAATGATTTGGTTGAATCCGTTCGTTTTAATACATGAGTTAGGAACATATCTTTATACCATCTAAAATCAGAAAGGGTTGGACACCTTAAATTAGTAAGGAATATTTTTGAAGATCCTAATTCTTCTGCAAGATTTCCCACAAAATGTTGCTATTGTAACTATGAGGAAACTAGCGGGATCATTTTTTTTTGTAATTGTTCCTTGAGCATCTTCTATCTCTATTTCATGATTTAAATTGTTTGTTTTTCTTCTAATGTTAATGAATTATCCCACAAATATTTTAATTGTCCAGTGAATCCAGTGACTATGTAGACCGTGATATTTTGTTCTGGTAATCGATTTGTTTTATAGGCTGTTGCAGCCATACCCATTTCTTGTAAAGTATTTAGTACTTCATACTCGCTTTTTCGTCTATATTCCATTCGTAGACCGAAGTGCCATCATAGCTTGATTTGAATATTGCCTTTTCTTCGTACTGAATGTCTGGAGGTGTCGGCCTAGGGTAATAATTCCTAGTTTGGCCGTTACGCCAGTTGTTTTTGTATGAATTGTAATTGTTACTCCAATTATTATTTTTCTTGTATCTTGTATTAATCCGATTGATTTCTAGATTTTCATCTGTTCCTTGGATATTGTTTTCTATTTGACTTATTTGTTGTATTAATGAATTATCCGAATTGTTAGTAGACTCAGACTCTGATTCATTTTGTTCTTCAATAGTATTTATTTTTGATGAGCTTGGAATATTTTCATTAATTTTTTCTAGAGCTTGAGTTATTTGTCCTAATAAGTTCATTGGTTGAATCGTTTCTACTGGCAAACTAGTCGGCTGGAAGTGTGGTGTTGAATAACTTAATGGAAACTTAGGATTTGACTCCTTCTGTATTCCTTTAATTTCTGTTGACAGGGAATCAACCTGATGTGCTATGTGTAACATCTGATTTGAATAATTATTTTGATGGTATATCTTTTTAATGTCTTCTATGTTGACTGGTTCGTTGTTATTTTTCCCTCGTTTGAAAGGTGAAGCGGTTACTTCTCCTTCATTAGTTGGAATCTTGATAGATTGTAATGGAGGATGGATTGAAGTTACAGTGTTTCCGTCTGTTAATTGTCATTTTTTATATAGACTTGTTTGAACATCAATTTGAGATTAGTTGTAAGGGTTTTGGATACCTTGTTTTACTAATAATATTGTAACCATATTTCAAAGTTGAAATTAATCTCATGTTTTTCTATGTCAGTGATCCATTTTTTTATTAATTGTTCTTGGTAAGTCCTATGAAGTCTTGAGAACCAATCGAACTGTTCGGACTCTTCTCGGAACTCTTTCATTAGTCTAAAACTATCACTAATGAATGGTTTTTTAATCATATTGATTTCGCCGGTAAAGTCTGGTCTCATTTGGGATGATGTTGGAGAGTAATTGTCTTGATTAACTTCTGGAAGAGGTGATTTATGGAATACTTTGATGGGTTGTTGGAATGAATATTCAGAACATGAATTTCTGCTAGGTTCAGCGTATCTGTATAAGGTTGAAGGTCTTTCTCTTACAGAGTTGAATCTGATTAATATTGTTCCGTCATCTTCTTCTATTATGTCTGAGATCTCAGTTCTCTCGATGTCTCTAGGAGTTTGGGGGTTTTCTATCTTGAACTCTTCTGGAATAGTGATCTCATTCCATTTTAATCTTTTGGGGACAAAAGTCTTTGACTGCTCTGCTTCAATCTGAAGGAGAACAGTTTCTTCTTGAATAGAGGAGCCTATCATTTTGAATTTCGGTTTCATATGGGAACTCATTAATTTAAAATACATCTTATACATAACTGTTACTTGATCGGTGAATCTTTCGAACTCATCACCTTGTAAGTGGACGTCTACGATTAATGAATTTTGGAATAATGGGTCTGTCAAGGATACAGAGTAATTAGGCATACAGTTGAAGTAAACTGGTCCATTACATATATTAGTTTGAATCATGGATAGGATAGATGATTTATATCTTTTTATCTTTTGTCTCTTAGGGCTGTGTATACAGAATGTCTACACCAGCGTGGACTAAGGGTTTAATAGCAATTTGAATCAATCTGAAATGCATATAGCGGAATCCTTTCCTAAGGAATTCTTGTAATGCTAGATTGGACAATAATTGAATGGTTTGAGATTTATTTTGAATATTAAATGTTTCTTCATGAATTTTAATAGCGTATGAAGTTTTGAAATTAAAGGTGCCTATACTATAAATATTTTCTATTTTTTCATTAGGAATTTTCCATTCTAAAAAATCTTCCTGAATTATATCTTCTCTACTCTTTACTACCTTTCTGTCAGATCCTGAGGTCGAACTAGAACCTAGAAACATTCTTCTAACAATTTTGGTCATCACTTGTGCGTAATTAACTGAGAGGGTTGACCTTTCAGTAGACTGGAAC
Source organism: Agave tequilana (assembly GCA_038442645.1). Classification (NCBI taxonomy): domain Eukaryota; kingdom Viridiplantae; phylum Streptophyta; class Magnoliopsida; order Asparagales; family Asparagaceae; genus Agave; species Agave tequilana. The sequence goes on from JAVJIF010018431.1 coordinate 44,865, forward strand.
ACGGGAACACAATGCCTGGAACACCCTAATCTTAATGGGCTTACCAACGGACTCACAAGCTTACCAACGCCTACAAAATTCAACAAGTCAGTTGACACGCACTTATGCTAACCAAATTTTCCCCCCTTATGAAGTACCAATAAAAACAATGCATAAACTTGTATAAGATACTAATTGAAAAATAATTGACATTTAGGAGTAAAGCAAATTTAAAATAAATATAATTTGTGCTTCAAGATGTAAAGATATAGTAAACTCAATCAAATCATCTATATATATGTATGAAAATGTAAATACCAATCGAAATTGATACTATTTGAAGTTTGAAGCATACATATATAGAAAACATATGAGTATACAAGATAAATATCAATTGTGATACCAATTAAAAATAAAATGAGGATCATATGTATAACTCATACTACCTACCTTTCATGCACATGTTAAAAAGATTTTAAATTAGGCTCACAAGGTATGGTCACCCATCCGTCCGCCTTTTGATGGTAGGAGTTTTCAAAAATAGGATTTGAAAAAATTTAACACGTTTGAAAACTCTACCAATTGAAGAATAATGACTAATTTAAAGATAATATTTGAAAACTAGTGTGAAATCCTTCAAGTAAGGAATAAAACATGAATATTTTTCATGAAAAACATGTAAGTCACAATGGTAATGAGCATTCTTCACTTATATTTGCTTCTCATAAAGCAGGAAGGAAAAAAAATTCTATGTGGTTCAATTAATGTTCAGAAAACAGCAACAATGGTAATGATCAGTGAACACTTTAGCTAGAATAATGTGTTTTAAAGGTTTTCTCAGATAAATCAGCAAGCATTTCTAATTGAAACCAAAAGAAGTGCACTTTCACAAAATATTCTCAGATGATATAACGGAGCATGTTTAACCATTAGTCATTCATAATAATTAGTGATATAGAGTCAAAAAGGCAAAGCAAGGGGTATCAGTAATTGGGTCAGATCGAGTCAAATTGAAATCCACCCGATTACAGTTGACTCGTACCCGACCCGTTTAATAAATGGATCGATGTTGCAAACATATGTACCCGAATCAATTTTTAACGGGTCAATCTAACCCGACTTCACTAATCCGTTTATTAAATCTCAATGACCCAAATCAAAGTTCTACAGCAGATAATGAAGGAAAAATATACTAACGTCAAATAAACAAGATTTATCAATAAAACACAGGAAACTAATCCATAATATTAAGGGGGGTTATTGGTTCGGGATTCTCGAGTTGGATTAGGATAATTTTCAGGGTTTCAAAGTATAGTGTTATTTGTTTGAGATTGGAATTTAGATTTTGAAATCTAATGTATTTTATTACTGAGACTGAGACTTGAACTAGACTTTTGAAATAAACTTTTTAGTCCAACTATTGCAAAAAAATCCATGTGAAAACTTGTAGACTTTTCATTTGGACTTAGATTTTCCATATTCTCTCCCCCTCCCCTCCAATTAGTCCTACCTTACTTATTTTTTTAATTAATAATAGCTATTGCTAATAATATTTTAATTATTAATTATAAATAATAATAAGTTAATATGTATTAACAATAAATATTAACTACATGATAAGTAATACATAATTAAGTAATATGACTGGTTATTTTATTATTCATTATGAAATATTTATAGTAAGCTTGTGATAGATATAATTAATTAGAAAAAGAAGTTAACAACAATATTAACTCAACATAAACCTATTTAGAATATTTATAAGATAAAATAATTAATAGTGTCACGTCAATATTAGTAATAATTGTGAATATTCATTATTTGTAATTAAACTTTGTTTGTGTTGAATATTCATTTTGTTTTTAACTATTGTATAATTTTTTATTTTAGCATATAATTTTATTTAACTATGAAAAATATATAATATATCAATAATATCTAATAATAATTAATAACCAATAACAATTACTTTAAAAAATATTAGATGCTATTTCAATAAAAAATAGTTAATTAATATTAGATTAGCATTTAATACAATCAAAGAATAAATAATATCATACTATAAAAACTCCTATAAAATTCCATCTAAAAATCCAAATCCCAGTTCAACTCATGGTAAATTCAACTAAAAAGTTCAAGGCCTAATCCAAGTCCTAGCAAATTCAAATTTAATACACTCGTTTACAGGCCTCAAATTTATTATCTTTATAAATCATTACTCATCAATTCTAGGGTTATCTCTGTCCGAGTCAAAAGAGGAGTCACTTCAGAGACTTCGGCATTCTTTTCGAGCAGACAAACAACCCCTAAGCGAAGCAAAAACCCAGAGCTACTAGAAATTTACACTACACAAGCTCAAAATGGATTTCATTTGAATATATTCTCCCATTAGTAAGTTCTATTTCATTTGGGCAATTTTTTTTTTCTCCAGCTGGTCACATACTGCCAGTGATTTCCCAAAGGTTCATTCAAATGTTGGCTCTATACAACAAAAATCAAGCTAAAGAACCAGCTCTGCCACAACAAACAGCTAAGGAAATACAAGAATCAGTATATTCTTTTTCATTTGTCATTCATATATTGCTCTCCAATCCTATCCAGGGAAACCTCCCATGCAAGGTCTAAAAGGAATCAGAGCCCATCTGACACAAAAATATCCTTACCTTGAAAAACTTTGTTACAATAACAGTTTGATTCTACAATGCACTTTCTTCTAAGACGAGCCAACACCACTATCTATACTCCTCGGGCAGCTGATACCCAGTCATAACAATTTTATCGGCAAACATCTTCCCAGTCTTGGGCATGACATGCCAGTGCAAGGTCAGGTTGAACTCCTTGCCGCGGAGGTTGTTTCCCTACAAGGGAAAACGGAATGGAATAAAGTTATACTCTTATATCGTTTCCTTCAGTTCTGTAAAGAATGAGAAAACAAGGGGGAAACAAAAGAACAATTTAAGTTTGCAGTTTACTAGTTTGTCGGCAGGTTACTGAACTACTCAACAAATCCCAATGCTGGGAAAAATGCAACGGCAGTGTCTTTCATCTATATGTTTCTATTTTCCTGTCTTTATTGTATTTTCCCTTTAAACATGAAAAAATGATGGTAGAAAGAAACATGTTGAACTGAAAATAATAGAAGTCTACAATAGTAGGAAAAATACAGCCAGATTGGCCAAGTTAGTCTGTTGGAAAAGCCAAAAGATCATATTCATCAAAATTTTACCATTAAATAGGTCTGTATTGGAAGTTAAAATATTGAACCCATAAATATTGACCCCATAACTCATAAAGATCTTGGAAATGAGGTTTTTCTAAAATGCACGTTGAGTGGGGCCCAGTAAAGCATTCAACATGTGCAGAATGACTCAACATTTAAAGGCAGGACAAAAGCATGACCCTGCAACTCTAGTGAGGTTCAAACAAGGATATCTTCTAGAGGATTCCTTTAACAATATGTGTAACTGCATTTCAAATGTCATACCCATTGGTAAAGATCAAAAAGAAAATCAGAATCGCCTAATAAAAGATAAAATATTTGCATGACTGGAATTAGCCTTTAATTTGGATATAGTTTGATAGAAGAAGAAGATACCTCTTGTATTGTAAGAGGAAAAAGGTTCAAATAAATGGCAATAAGTAGATGAATAAGTAGATTACTTGATCAAGCAGGCGATATTTATTTGTTGTGTGGATCTGAAACTTTGCATGCTCTTTTGATGGTATGATACCATCCCAAAGAGAAACCTGTAATAGTTAAAATGTAGGATGTTAAGTATAGATCATTCATGATACACAAAATAAACAGCCTTGCATGCTAGACAATATTTACATAATTGTGAATGCAACAAATACAACTTTTGATTTTGAATGGTATCAGTAGCCAATACCCGCTATACTAGATCTCAATAAAGCAGAAAGGAGACAAAGGAGAGGATGAACAAGATGCATGAATCTTTAGTTCACCAAGAACAAGCATCATTTAACTTGAGGTATACAAATGAAATGAGCCTCCAGATTGATTCTCATCAGCAGCTTTCTTGGGTTTCTACCAGAAAAGAAGCTTTTGCATAACAAATAAGTTTTGACAACTTCATGCAAACAATTCCTTCAATTAGCTTAAGAATGCAGAATAAAAATCTCATCCAGAAATCATAAGAGATCCAGGAATTGTTACCAAGTTGAAAGTGACATACCAAAGCGAGCTACAGATGTAAATTATGCAATTTTATAACTGAGTTTAATGATAGTGTTTTCTTATGAAAGATATTTTTATCATTTGCTAAATCTACCCATTATCAACCGTTCATGCTTACACTCAAAACATGATGTAGAAGTTAGGGAATATGCAGCTGCAGAAGGGCATTATTCATTTTGACCCACCTTTGGATTGTGTTTTTAAGAACAACCAAACTTTCCATCTCTCAGTAATGAATGTCACATGGTGTTCCATGGCAGATACTATTATGTCGACATAACAGACAATCTGTTCCACAGAGTGGTGAGCATTTGGTGTTTTCATGACAATTAAATCAAGCATCTTCTCTGTGTTGGGTAGATTCTCTTCATATGAGGATGAAGAAACTCTTCATGTGATATCTCATTTCCCCAAAGAAACCTGCGCTACAGGACAAAAGAAGTGCCTTGGAGAATATTAGGGACAATTATGTGGGAAACTTGAATCATGGTTCAAAGTCTCGCTCTCGGCCGCCGACTCGGCCGGCACCGAGACGGATCGGTCTCGGCGACTCGGATCGGACTCGGGCGATACGCAAAAAACGCTACATAGAGCGTCAAAAAAATTATGAAAAAATCATGACAAATCATAAAAAAAATGTAAACATCCAAATTCATGCATCACATATTCAAAACATATCACCTAACACTCAAACATAACGTGAAAGCATAAATACAAGCGTCGTCGGTAGAAAAATATCAAAATACATGCATAATATAGTAAATTGCACAAAATAATTCATAAGTACCTGCTAATATAGTCATTTCCACATTGAATTACGAAGAGGCTCCAAATCATCATTATCATCTGGCCCGCGATAAGTATAGAAACCAGGCATATAGTTTCCATAAGGATAATGATATGTTTGTGGGTGAGATCCTGTAGGCTGAGATGATTGGCCAGAGGATCCACTATCAGAGTAATATGGCGGTAAGGGTTGTGCAATATCAGCTCCATGGTTATAATACTCAAAATCTCGATATTCAGTGCTGCTAGTAGAGTATTCACCAGTGCTAGAATAATCAGTGCCAGAATATTAGCCAGATGTCAAACCCAACCCCTGTAAATGGCCTTCAAGACTATGATGACCATGTGAGTAGTTATCATGTCCACTCGAATAATCATCGCTAGAACTGAATTCGACCAACCGATCCAAATGCCTACGCTGCTGTGAAATCCCCGCCTGGCCTCCATGATCTATATCTTGTGTGGCATAATATTATGAATCCATGTTAAAGCATCATCTCGTTGGCTTCCACCAACACCATGAGTCTCTTCAACATTACCACCATCACCACCATCACCACCATCACTGCCGCCATCACCCTCACCGCCATCACCCTCACCACCATCATCGCCACCACCATCACCGCTGTCATCATCACCGCCATCACCATCATCACCGCCACTTTCGTCAGTATGACGAATACCTTCATCTAACCAACCTAAGTCATCTGGTGGTAACATCGGCTGTTCTCCCTCACGAATCCACTCATCCAAAATATCATCATTGAAATATTGTTCAGATCAATTGAGTTGTAATAATCATCAGTGTCGCTTTTGTATGTCAAGTTTCTTACTCGCAACCGCATATTGTAATACACAAATACTAGTTTATGCAACTTTTTCATTGCTAACCGGTTGCGCAGTTTTGTATGAATTAGCGACCACGTGCTCCAATTTCTTTCACAACCCGATGAAGAACATGTTTGACTTAATACTTTGATGGTAATTTTCTGCAGATTGAGAGCTTCTTCGCCATAATTAATCCACCAATCAGCTGGAAGAGATTGTTGCACTGCTCTTCTAGTTAGTGAGCTTCCAAATTCTCCAACTCCATCCACAAATAATTTTATCTGTGAGAATACACATCACAAGTGTTAATATTTGATTAACACTATATCGATGAAATAAATAAATTATTATTACCCCATTAATAGCTCTTGCTTGTTTAGTCAAATCTGGCTCCAATCTTTTAATGACCCCCTTTAATCCATATCTCACTTCTGGATGTGTAGAAAAGTTTTTTGAATATTTGAGTGCTGGATTTAAAAAATATGCTGCAATAATGTAAGCAAACGATTGTTATGATATGACAGTTTCAATTTCTAGTCAACAAATATGATTTCTAGGCAAATGAATTACCAGCAGCATGCAAGTGTCTATGCAATTGTCCCTCCCATCTTCTATCAATGATGTCCCAGTACTTCTTCCAGTTCTTATTTGAGGCATTTATATCCAATTTTGCTCTATCCATAGCTTCATATATAATAGATAGTGTAGGTTTCTTGTCCTGGTCCACTATCTTCAAGACTCTAACAAGAGGATCCATAATGTTTTGGACCTCTCTTGCCTTCTTCCAAAACCGGTCAGTCAGAATGAGATTAGAAACCTTATCTCGCACACTTCTTTTACTCCTTTCCTTGTTGAATTCACGCCATTCGGTAGTCGTGCACATTCTTTTCAAATCTTGCTCATAGCGAATAAGGCTTTCAATAGAAATAAACTCAGTGGCAAACCGTGTTATACCTGGTGATGAGGACATCATGCCACCGCCCAGGAGCAGGTTCGATCGAGTATACTTCAGGAGGCGACGCGCTGGTCTTCTATGGCTTTAGATGGGACTTGTTTCAGCCTTTATTGATATCAGATGTTTTAGTTTTATTTGTGTTCCTTTTATTTTTGTTCTTTTGTGGACGTTTAGTACCACATCGGTTATTTCCCAGTAGTCCTCTTTTTGTAAAGCCTATATAAGGCCACCTAAACTATTATGCTAAGATAATGAATGAATGATTAAAACTTTTCCTCAAATTACTTTGTTAAATTCTTGAGTTCAGCTGCTCTCGAGTTTAGGGTGAGAAGCCCGTGCAAGGGGTGGAAACTCAAATCTTATCTTATTCGCAATTTAAATTTTGGTTACGATTTGAAGGTGATTGCGATCCAGGTGGTTTTACATCATTTTAGTATCAGAGCACCGGTTTTCAATCCCCTTCAAAAATTTTCTTTTTCCAAATTTTTTTTTCAATCCCCAAACCCTAGATCTATTCCAGATCCATTCAAAAAAAAAAAAAAAGGATTACACTGTTTCAAAAAAAAATTTACAGTGAAAAAAATCATCATCAAAAATTCCTCGAAAATCCCTGAAAATTCCCAACCAGCACTGTTCATCTTCCCCATCAGAGAACAGACCCGCCCCCACGCCGCCATCAATTCCCGCCGCCTTCGACGCCATCCACGACCCGCCACCACCGCAGCCGGAGCGCCGCCATCGTCCTCGTCTTCGTCCTCTTCCTCTGCCACGATCGACAGAGCCGTCGACAGAGATCGTCGTCAGAGATCAACCACAGCCACGCCCTTTTCCACCGCCTTCCAACGCCATCATTTAAGTCAGTCGTCGACTGCGGGTGATCCTCCGCCGCCGATCTCTGCAAGTCGAAAACAAGTCGCCCCAGATCTCACCGCCGGCGCTCTCCGACCCACGTTATCGTCGCCTTCCTTGATCCAGGTCATCGCCGCTGCCTTTGGTCCACACCGACACCTCCACCACCCTGCTCATCATCATCATCTTCGTCAAAACTCCGGCGGCGCCGCCTAATCCTCACTCGCCGCCATCTTCGCGGCCCCTCCTGGTGCCGTCAGTGTCTCATCGAAGCCATCTGACGCTTCGTCGAGCTCGCCTGAACACCGTGAGCCTCGTCGAACCCGTCGCTGACAGGATCCCGCCGTGCCTTCGCCGAGGAGGAGCTTGAGTTGACGACGACTTGAAGAAGTCCCCAGAGCGTCTCCTTCGAAGGATCCCACCCGAGCTTCGCCTAGATCACCGCGACCTCGCCGTGTCCCATCGCCGTCCACAACTCCGACGCCGTCACCACGCCCGTTCCTGCCCTAGCTGCGAGAGCGGTTGAAATTGAAATTGGGTGTCGGGTGAGGGCTTCGTCAACATCCATTTAATGCAACCCAATTGCATTCGGGTGTGAGCAAAAACGGATCGGATTTCAAACCCGATCGGGTTTTAAGAGGGTTAAGTAAAACAGGTCGGGTCCCAGCGAGCCTAAATCCATTCACCCGCAACCCGGTTCAACAGTGAATTGCTGACGTCATCGCCGAGTTACCTCACTGAGTCAACTCAGTTCAGTGTATTCAACTCAGTCCAGATCCAGTTTGTCCTGACTCAGTCCAGAATCGCAGCATCGCTTCGGACGGCCATTCAGGGTTCGTTTCAAGTCCGAATTGATCCGTTCTCGAGGCAGTGGATTCGTGACGACCAGCACGACGCGCCTACAGCAGTCTCTTTCAGGTTTGAGTTACGGTCGCCTTCCCAGGTAACTTTGAATATTCTGTCAGTTATTCCTGTCATTTAATTAAAATAGCTAGTTCTTCCAATCTGTCGCATGATAGAATTTATTGATTGTTGCCCACTAAATAAGTGAGTTGTGTGATTCTGATCTTGAGTGGTAACCGACCTAATATTAATTGCGCAACTAAATTAATTTGAATCTGTGATTACTTGATATATCTTGAAGTTAATTGTATCAGCACGTGTCTTTATCACTGTCTCCACATTATAATTTTCTTAATCACGTGTTAATCTAAGTAGCTTAAAATTTGGTATTATCTTTCATCACTCTAATCTCTGACTCCTCCTGCATAGCATACATATTCTAAGGACAGCTCACATTTAGGGTCAGCTAGGATCTTGCATGCCTACTAGAAGTGGTAGAACTTTTTCTATAGGCGAAACTTCAGCACCAATGGACCCTAGCATTCATGATACCCTTAACACAATCTTACAAAAGATAGAGAGCATGGACAGACAACTACAAGAAGTTAAGGATCAGGTTGATGTCAATTGTAGGGATCTAGCAACCAGAATTGGTAGGCTAGAAACCAATAGGAGAAGAATCAGGGAGGATGAAAGTTCTCAAAATGACAGTAGGTCTCCCAGGCGTGAGCGAGGCCTACCTTACCAAACAACTGATGCCGATGCCCAGTATATCAGGAGCGTTAAAGTTGATGCTCCTTCTTTTGACGGGCGTTTAAACCCTCAGGTTTATATAGATTGGCAGTTGGGTATGGACCGATATTTTCGTTGGCATGACATGTCTGAGTCAAGGAAGGTTCGATTGGCCGTAATGAAATTAACAGGACAAGCCGGCAATACTGGGAAAACCTAGAGTGGATGATGTGGTACAGAAGGGAAGACCCCGTGGACACTTGGGAAAGCATGAAAGAGAAGCTTATGATGAAGTATGTTCCACCATCATTCAGTCAATAACTGTTAGACAAATGGAATCGATGGACTCAAGGAACAAATCAGCCGCTGATTACATTGCTAAATTTGATGAATATCTGAATCGGTGTGGAGCTATTGAGTTAGAATCTCCCGAACAGACCCTATCTAGGTTCAGGTCCGGTCTTAGGGATGATTATCGCCGAGAGCTCATTGCTCGAGGCATCACGACTCTAGAACAGGCATATCAGCTAGTTACCGACTTAGATGAGTCTAGAGGATCCTATTTTAACCGAAATAACTTTAAGGATAACTCTAGAACCACCACTACTGGCCAGCCAAGCTTTAACCGAACTCTCCCTACCTCAAGTAAACCTGCCTCCAGTTCCTCTATCGTCAAACCAGTAGGTCCTTCTGGTGCAAAGCCCTTTACATCCGAAAAGCGAACGGTAAGTGAACCAGAAAAGTCAACCCTAGAACCCAATGCTACAGGTGTCAACGGTATGGTCACCTTGCCAGCCAGTGCCCGAGTCAGACCAAAACCCTCTTTGTCGAAGTTCCTATTGAAGATATAGAAGGAGAAGATGATGGAGAAGAGGTTGTGCACCAACAAGATGATGACTCAGATGCCTCTGTCGAAGAGTATGAATTCAATGGGTGCATTAGAACTGTGGAAAATACGAGCCTACCTCCTGGTGTAGCTCGCACCCAATTAGGAGTGGTTAGATGTACTTTAACCCAGCCTGAACCACTCAACGACTGGAGAAGGACTGCCATATTCCAAACTTGCACAAAATTTGGCAATAAGAACTGCAAGGTAATAGTGGATAGTGGCAGCTGCATCAACGCTATGGCGTCAAAGTTAATCACCACCTTGGGGATGACACCGGTGAAGCATCCAAACCCTACAAGGTTACATGGATCGATGCTACATCTATAGAGTTCAAGAGAGATGTCAAATTCCCATCCAGTTTGCCACATACACAGAAAATGTGTGGTGTGACATACTCCCCATGAATGTAGGTCATATCATTTTGGGTCGACCATGGTTATTTGACCTAGATGTGACCATACATGGACGTACCAATCAGTGTTCGTTCGTCCATAATGGGAAAAAGGTGAAGATTATGCCAAATCAACCGAAGCCGCCAACCCGAGAGAAAGAGGCTGATAAAGGGAAAGATAAAGTGAACGTTATAAATCCAAAAAAAGGGTTGATAAGGGCAAAGGTAAGATGGAAATGAATTTGATTAGCCACGATCAAATTGAAAAGAGCTTGCAGGATGGTTCTACTTGTTATGCTCTCGTGGCTCGAGCGGCTAGCCGGGATATCGAGGATCAGATTCCTGAGCACATTAAACCAATTCTGGAGGAGTTTTCCGAAACCCTCCCACAAGATCTTCCAGGTGAGTTGCACCCTATGCGAGACATTCAACATGCTATTGACTTAGTCCCAGGAGCAACTTTACCAAATTTGCCTCACTATAGAATGAACCCAACTGAACATGTGGAATTGCAACGGCAAGTGGAAGAGCTACTTGACAAGGGGTTCATCAAAGAGAGCTTGAGCCCATGTGCGGTTCCCGCACTTTTGGCGCCAAAGAAAGATGGTACATGGCGTATGTGTGTGGATAGTCGTGCAATCAATAAAAATTACCGTCAAGTACCGTTTCCCCATCCCCGTCTTGATGATATGCTGGATCTGATGTCAGGTGCCACAATCTTCTCCAAAATTGATCTTAAGAGCGGGTACCATCAAATTAGAATCCGACCCGGGGATGTATGGAAAACCGCATTTAAGACTAAAGACGGGTTATATGAATGGTTGGTTATGCCATTTGGACTGTCCAATGCTCCAAGCACCTTCATGAGAGTAATGACCCAATTGTTTCGACCGTTTATCGGTAAGTTCGTGGTGGTCTATTTTGATGACATACTGATCTACAGCCAAACCCTGGAGCAACATGTGGGACATCTGAGGCAAGTCCTCTGCGCACTCCGTGCTGAGAAATTTTATGCAAATCCAAAGAAGTGTGCTTTTTGTATAGACAGGGTTATCTTCCTAGGATTTGTGGTTTCCTCCGAGGGAGTTTCCGCAGACCCTGAGAAAGTGAAGGCAATAACCGAGTGGCCACAACCCCGGACGATTAGGGAAGTCAGAAGCTTTCACGGGTTAGCCACTTTCTACTGTCGGTTCATCAAGAATTTTAGTGCTATCATGGCACCTATCACCGACTGTTTAAAGAGAGGTGTTCCAGTGGACTCCTGCTGCCTCCAAAGCTTTCGCTGAAATAAAGAAGATGATGACGGAAGCTCCCGTAATGCGTCTCCCTGATTTTTCAAAAGCTTTTGAAGTAACTTGTGACGCATCGGGACTGGCAATAGGTGGTGTACTGAGTCAGGAAAACCACCCGGTTGCTTATTTCAGCGAAAAACTAAATGATGCCCGGCAACGCTACTCCACTTATGATAAAGAATTTTATGCGGTTATACAGGTGTTGCGCTACTGGAGACATTATCTGTTGCCACAGGAATTCGTGTTGTACTCAGATCACGAAGCGTTAAGGTATCTCAACTCCCAGAAGAGATTAAACGCGAGGCATAGCAAATGGGTGGAATTCTTGCAGGATTACACTTTTGTTCTTAAACATAAAGCAGGCATCGAGAATAAGGTCGCTGATGCGCTGAGTCGACGTGTCACGATCTTGGTGGCAATGAGCACAGAAGTGGTTGGATTTGAGAAATTAAAAGAGGAGTATAAATCATGTCCCGATTTTGGGAGAATTTATGTCACGTTACGAGACGGCCCTGTTCGTGAGATGTACGGTTTTCTCCTTTAAGACGGTTATCTCTTCAGATTCCGTAATTTGTGTATCCCCGTACGTCCCTCAGGGATTTTCTCTCTTGGGAGCTATATGCTGGAGGTCTGGCGGGACATTTCAGTCAAAACAAGACAATTGAGGCCGTTGAACACCGATTCTACTGGCCGAGTCTGAAAAGAGATGTCTCTAAAGTAGTTAACCAATGTCGCACGTGTCAGCTGGCCAAGCAACAAAAGCAGATTACCGGACCTTACACTCCTCTTCCTGTTCCTAAGTGCCCCTGGCAAGACGTGAGCCTAGACTTCATACTAGGGCTGCCCAAAACTCAAAAAAAGCACGATTCTATCCTAGTGGTATGTAACGCCCCGATCCTGCGGGTACGGAGACGTTACTGCAACGTATATACGCAGGTCCGAAATACCCTCACGTATATACGCTAAGCATCAGTACAGGCAAGAATCAGAGTACGGAAGCAAGTGGTGCATTATACATTCCAACACATGAGTACAATTACAAAGTTATCACCAGAGGTGATCCAATATTACATGAATATTACATCACTGATATGCGCAATTGCGAGATTACAAGGATATGTACATGTATGAACAGTACAAAGACAGCTCAGAGTCATAACAAGAAAACTCTAGAGCCGCACATGGGGGGCCTGAAAGGATGGGGCTCTGGACGGTCTGCTGGAGATCCACGCTACCACTGCGCTACTCTGATCAGCAACTGAGAGAATCTACAAGTTCCAAGCTCTGACATGCTCCAAGTTCCAGGACCTGGACATGAGGATCCAGAGGAGTCAGAACTCCCCAGGCGAGTGGTGATGCAAAAGCCAGGTGGCGAGCATAGGTAAGCACACGAGTATCAATAAATTCGAGTCATAGATATGCATTGAAAACCTGTGTTGTGAGCATAAGCATGTAGGAGCAAGTAGATATAAAACAAGTGATACCAAGCGGAATTACTCATGATATGATAAGATAAGAACAGGAGACTGTGGAATAGAATATAAGTGAAAAGGCAGGACATGAACAGGTATAATATAATAATCATAAGACCGGAAATCCAAAGTAAAACCTGATGAATGCAATTGTGGCGAAACAAGTGGAATAACCAAGTTGTAGGACAACAAGGCAAGTCATTATCTTGGCATTTTATTATTATTACTCGTCCGACCCATATATCTAGGTATGTGTCCCGGTGTACATCTCAACACACATACATCCATATATAAGTAAGTCGAGGTTGGTTATTGGAAGCTGATGAAGAACTGATAGCTCATACTTATAGTAGTTCCCGTCCGCCCGGGACACAGCCATTGGGGGCCTTAAATCCCCCTAACACGCATCTTCTGGGGGCCTGAAATCCCCTTAACACGAATCGTCAGTTTTGTATTCCATTACTATAAGCAAGGCATCATACCGGCATCCATCACTTCCTCCCATTCCCCATGCAAGTTATCCTCTTTATGGCTTATTAACATAATTATCGGATTACGGGAATGAGTAGGATCATAACTGGTCATAACAGGAGTACATAACAAGCATAACAGGAGTTCATAACAAGAGATCAAGTTCTACATTCTCGTAATGTGATAATCATGAGTAGAGAGGTAATCATAACAGGTATAAGGTCTCAACATGCCAATGACAAGTGATCAGGCAGGTGACAGGTAATAAGTCATGTCGTAATAAGGAACAAGTGCCAAGTTGCAGCATATCAGGTGTCATGTGTTGTATGCCTTGAAGGTGATATTAGACAGGTGACAGGTCATGTTATAGCAGGAACATGCATCAAGTAGTAACATGTTAAGTGATACATAATGCCAATATGAGTCGACCCGACGAAGCGGGGAAAATCGAATGGAGGCGAGAACACTCGCCTAAATCTTTAGAAAACACAGTGGAATCCCCGATCTCCGGAATCCAGGAAATGAACGCGTCAACGCGTTTAAAGGGAAACTGATAGAGAGAGGAGAAAATCAAGAGAGAGAAAGAGAATGAGAGAGAGGAGAGAGAATGAACCAAGAGGAGAGAGAATGGAGACGCGGGAAAAGTATACGCGAGAAATAGCGTTGCAGGGATGTCACAAACGCGGGGTTCGAGACCCGCGTTCAAGTCAGGACACGAGGAGCACGCGGACGCGGTCGTGGGTTCCGCGTAGCGTTAATACGAGAAGAACACAGACGCGGGCATAAGCTCCGCGTCGTGTTGACACGAGAATGACACAGACGCGGGCATGAGCTCCGCGCCGCGTCAATACAGGAACGCGAAGGCCGCGTTATACAAATATCAAGAACGCGAAGATCGCGTTAAGGAATTGTTTGGACGCGGGAGTGAGCTGCGTCTAGCAATCAACAGAGAGAAAGAGAGAGACATGGAAAGAGGGAGAGTGGGACGCAGGGAAAGAGTAAGACGCAGGTTTTGACAGGGAGAGAGACGCAGGTGGGGAGAAAAAACAGAGAAGAGAAGGAAAAGGAAAAAGGAAAGGAAAAAGAAAGGAAAGAAAGAAAGAAAGAAGGAAAAGAAAGAAGGAAGGAAAGGAAAGAAGAGAAGGGAGAATGAAAAAGGGAAAGGGAGGATGGCCGGCGATGGCCGGCGGTCACCGGCGGCGGTCGGAGGTGGCCAGAAGTGGCCGGAGATGGCCGGAAAAGGTGGCCAAGCCCAAGCCAAAGAGGGTGCAAGTGTAGTTAAAAGTGAAAAATTGGAGTTTTGCAAAGAGATTTCGGGGAGCGAAGCAATAGCTCGTCGGAAAGAGCACGACGAGGAGAGGAAGATGGCATGGTCGTTGATGGCCAAGATGGAGTATATGGTGGTGGAAATGGTGGAGAAGGTGGTGGTGGGAATGGGTTGTTTTGGTGGGAAATGGAGGAAGAAGATGGTGAAGAAGATGGTGTTGTTGTTGTTGGAATGGAGGAGATGGAGGAGAAAGAGGTGTGGTGTGTGGTGGTAAAAATAGAGGGAAAATGGTGGAGAAATGGCCGGCCATGGGAGCAAGGTGGCTGCCATTTCGTTCTCTGTTGGCTGCATGCTGGAAAAGGAAGGAGGGAAGAGAAATAAAAATGAATGAGAGAGAAGGAAAGTGGAGTATATAAAAAGGAGGGGTTTATGATTATTACAACCATGCCATCCCCAAAATGAGACCTCTTGTAAAAAGGGACCCGCGTCCAATGGAATGAGAATCCGCGTCTGGCAATTGCCCAGACGCGGGGACGAAACTCGCGTCTAGGAAAACGCGAATTCTGCGTTTAACAGAGGAGAGAGAAAGTCATAATGACTTGATGGGAGTTGATCTGAAGTGCATTTAATGCAGAATGGATGCGAATCTTCGCATTAAAAATCAGATCCGAGTCTGGTGAGACTCGCGTCTGAGAAAGGAGAGAGAAAATGGGAGAAAGAGAAAAGTGAAATATCTGGATAAAATCCGGTATCTGGGAAAACACCGAAAACTCCGGAAAAGTCCAAAAATGAAGTAACTCGAAAAGCTTTCCAAAAATTCTCAAAAAAATAAATATTATATAAAGATTTTTGGTGAAATCGGTTTTCAGAAATTCAATCCCATTTTCAAAATAAAAATCCTAAGGTCAACCGTCAATATCGGTCTACACGGGTTGGCCGGATTTTCGATAAATTCTGAAAAATCTCAAAAAAGTATTTAGATAGAAAATATGATTTTAAGAAATGATGTGAAAGCCGTTTCTTGAAATTCAACTCCGTTTGTAAATTAAAAATCTGGGAATCGGTCAGGGGCACTGGTCGACACGGTTTGAAGAATTTCAATTTAATTCAGGAAAATTCCAAAAAATCATAGAAAATCTAAAATATTGGAAAACGATGTTTAAAACTGAAATCGGTCAAATCAGAATAGCGAAAAGACCAAATCAAGCAATACTCTAGGATCGGTCCCCCGGTTCAGAGTAGGGCTGACTCCGAGTTCACGAATCTAGATCCAAGGCAAAACAATCGTATAAATAATTCATAATACAAAACAAATACAGGAAGTAAATCAAAAAAATACGATCGAAAAATATGAATACGCAACTAAGTACGTATTCTGGGAGCGGGGTGTTACATGGTAGTTGACCGATTCTCAAAGATGGCTCACTTCATCCCGTGTTCCAAGACCTCAGATGCGTCTCGAGTGGCTGTCTTATTCTTTGATCATATCGTAAAGTTGCACGGGATACCTAAAACCATGGTGTCTGATAGGGATGTTAAGTTTGTTAGCTATTTCTGCAAAACACTTTGGCATAAGATGGGCACCAAACTGAAATTCTCAACCGCCTTTCACCCACAGACAGATGGTCAAACCGAGGTGGTAAATAGATCGCTAGGAAATCTCCTCAGGTGTCTAGTTGGAGAAAATTTAAAAACTTGGGATCTCATTTTGCCTATGGCTGAATTTGCATATAACGGATCTGTCAATATGACTACGGGTCACAGTCCTTTTGAAATAGTAAACGGTTTTAAGCCCAGGCAACCCATTGATTTAATTCCATGCTCTCATCATTCTAGGGTATCAGACTCCTCATCAGCATTTGCATCCCATATCCATGCATTACATGAGGAAGTCAGAGACAAGATAATGAAAAATAATACTGATTATAAAGCTTCTGCAGATCTACATCGCCGATTAAGATCTTTTAATGTTGGAGATTATGTGATGGTCCGCATGCGACCCAAACGGTTTCCACAAGGAACCGTGAAGAAATACACGCGCGAAGTGCAGGGCCATTCAAGATTATCAAGAAAATCAATTCAAATGCTTATGTGGTGGATCTCCCACCTGATTTGGCATCAGTTGCACCTTTAATGTTGAGGATTGGGTCCATATCGAGGTACTTTTGATACCCCTTCTGATCCATTTGTGGTGAGCCAAGCCAAGACCTTCTTTCTGAGAGCCCCCCACTACCTCCACTTCCCCCTAAAATGTCCTATGCAACAGAACATATAGATTCTATCTTGGATGATCAGATTATCTCTACTGGAGATGGGGGACGAGACGCTATCTCATTAAGTGGATGGGAAAACCTGATTCAGAAAATTCTTGGATTACCGAGGAAGACCTCCAGCATCTTGATCCTGATCGACTGGAGCACTATCACAGCAAACAGCAGTTCTGTCCCCACACTCGACAGGTCGAGTTCTTTCCACCGGGGGGAATGATGAGGATATCATGCCACCGCCCAGGAGCAGGGTTCGATCGAGTATACTTCAGGAGGCGACGCGCTGGTCTTCTATGGCTTTAGATGGACTTGTTTCAGGCTTTATTGATATCAGATGTTTTAGCTTTATTTGTGTTCCTTTTATTTTGTTCTTTTGTGGACGTTTAGTACCACATCGGTTATTTCCCAGTAGTCCTCTTTTGTAAAGCCTATATAAGGCCACCTAAACTATTATGCTAAAGACATGAATGAATGATTAAAACTTTTCCTCAAATTACTTTGTTAAATTCTTGAGTTCAGCGCTCTCGAGTTTAGGGTGAGAAGGAAACCCAAATCTTATCTTATTCGCAATTTAAATTTTGGTTACGATTTGAAGGTGATTGCGATCCAGGTGGTTTTACATCACCTGGTCTCAACAAATCTCTATCTTTGCTATATAGCTTCATTAAATTCACCACTTTGAGGCTATTGTAAATGAATGATGTGATCACCTTAGCATCATCAATGTCTCCTTGACTGATTTCAAAGAGTCAATATCTTCAAGCATCAAATCAATGCAATGTGCTGCACAGGGAGACCAAAACAATGTTTTCTCTTCTCCATCAACATGTGACCAGCTGCTTTGAAACTTGCCTCATTATCTGTTACAACCTGCACGATATTTTTCTTCGCCAACTTCATCAACAACTTTATCCTTAGCGAGAATATATACTCAGCAGTCTTCGAGATATTAGTGGTATCAACAGAAGTATGGTAGATCATGCTTCTATCACAATAAATCATGAAATTAACAATAGGCTTTCTATTATGAGAACTCCATCCATCACACATGATCGTGCAACCATATTGCGGCCATTTTTTTTTTATTGAAGCAATATATACTCCAATTTCTTTCACTTCCTCTAAATAGAGATTACCAATCTGGTACCCTGTAGGGCCTTTTACACCTGGACCTGCCTCCGCAATAGTATAATCATGGCTTGGTAGTAAGGACCACTATCAGCTGCATTGAATGGTATTGCATTGTAGTGAAAGAACTTCGCCACGGATTTTCCAACTTTTTTCATATTCTCAGTTGAGAACATGCTTTTGATTGATTTCTGTTTTGTTGGGAACATGTAAGGATCAATACCACGAGCTGGAATTTCAGCTTCTCTCATAGTCATACTCCGACGCAATCCACGGTTACTCCCTGATCCTGAAGGCTGTGAACTACTGCCACCAATATCAACTCCTTCTGCCGATCTCCAAGCTATTTCACGACTTTCTTTCATGGCTTGTTTCAGTTGTCTTCTTTCAACTCCTTCTAAACCACAACTTCTTCATTTCATTATCAGAATCTTCTTCGGTCACATCATAGAAATCTTCCTCACTTAAAGATCTCATAAGTCGGTCTCTTTTAGATTTAATGGCCGCTCTTTCTTTGCTACCTTCAGAAAGATGTCTCATTATTTGAGATATCTCTTTTGATACTCGCAAGCATCCTTCACCTGACCGTGTACATGTGCTATATGTTGCTTCAATCTAGTGATACCATCATGGACTTGTTTCCACAATAATTGCACTTCACAAGTTTTCTACTTCCACCAAACAGGGGTACCATGTTCCCATCCAATATCGCGTTGCTTTGGAGCCATACTGAAATTTAAAAAATTATATGTAAATTAAATTAAAACTAAAAAATTAACTAATTAAAAAACATTAAATTAAACTCAATTAAATGAAAACTACATTAAATTAAACTAAACTAGTTTATACTAGATTAAGCGACACTAACTTAATTACCTAACTTCAATAAAATTATTAAATTACCTAACTTAATTACAAAACTTTATTAAATTAAATTAACCTAAATTAAGTTAACTAAACTAATTTAAATTAAATTCAATTCAATAAATGAAACTACATTAAATTAAACTAAACTAGTTTATACTAGATTAAGCAACACTAACTTAATTACCTAACTTCAATAAAATTATTAAATTACCTAACTTAATTACAAAACTTTATTAAATTAAATTAACCTAAATTAAGTTAACTAAACTAATTTAAATTAAATTAAATTCAATTAAATGAAACTACATTAAATTAAACTAAACTAGTTTATACTAGATTAACCTACACTAACTTAATTACCTAACTTCAATAAAATTATTAAATTACCTAACTTAATTACAAAAACTTTATTAGATTAAATTAACCTAAATTAAGTTAAATTAACTTTACCTAAACTAACTAAATTAAATGACATTAAATGCAAATTAATTAGAGAGAGGAACAGAGAGAGGGGAGAGACGGAGACAGAGGAGAGAGAGGGAAACACAGTGGAGGAGAGAAAGAGAGACGGAGAAGAGAGAGGGACAGAGAGAGAGACAGAGAGAGACTGAAAGGGAGAGGGAGAGAGAGAGAGACAGAGAGGGGGAGAGAGACTGAGAGGGAGAGGGAGAGAGAGAGACAGAGAGAGAGATACAGAGAGAAAGAGAATCCGACAGAGAGAGAGATATCATACAGAGTGAGAGAGAGTCCGACAGAGAGAGATACAGAGTGAGAGAGAGATACAGAGGGAGAGAGAGAGTCCGACAGAGAGAGAGAGTCGCTGCGGGTCGCTGCAGAGAGAGAGCCGGGAGAGAGAGTCGCTGCGAGAGAGGAGAGAGAGAGTGCGCGCGCCGCTGCGGGGGAGAGAGAGAGAAAGAGAGGGAGAGAGAGGCACAGAGAGAGGCACAGAGAGAGAGACTGAGAGGGAGAGAGGGGAGAACTTACCTGCAGACGGACGGCGACGGCGACGGCGACGGCTACGGCGACGGACGGCGAGGGCGTCGCGGGGGGACGGCGAGCGCGAGAGAGAGAGAGATCAGATCTGATCTCTCCCTCTCCCTCAGTGCGTTTTTAAGAGAGGAGTCACGGGCGCCGAGTCGGCCCGGATCGGGTCCGACTCAGCGATCCTCTGTTGACTCGGGCCTCCGAGTTGTACCGGAGGGGGCCGAGTCGGATACGACTTGGCCGAGTCGTATCGACTCGGCCGAGTTTTCGATCACTGACTTGTATTCTCAAGAATTTGGTAGGATAGGATACATTAGGAACATGGTTCAAAGTCGCAGTCTCGGCCGCCGACTCGGCCGACACTGAGACGGGTCGGTCACGGCATCTCAGATCGGTCTCGGGTGATACGCGCATAACACTACATAGAAACTTAAAAAATTCTGACAAAATCAAAAAAATCTTAATAAAAATGTAGACATCAATATTCAAGTATCACTTATCCAAAACAAGTTGTTTTGAGGGATAATTGAAAAAAATGATAATTTGAGGGGATAAATTTAAAAAATATGGTGATTTGGGTAAATTTAGAATATGTAAGGTTTAAGAGGTAAATATGAGAAAAGCCCCAAAATTTAATTAAAAAAAAGATAAGAGGCAGAGAGACAAATCTCTCTTGCTCTCTCTCCCTCTCTCTCTCCCTCACCCGATCTCTCTCTCGATCTCTCCCTCTCTCCTCTCCCTCTCTCTCTCCCTTACTCTCCCTCTCCCTCCCGATCTCTCTCTCAGTCAACTAAGAAAGAGATCGGTACAGAGAAGGGGAGAGAGGGGGGAGAGAGAAAGGCGAGGGAGAGAGACAGAGGGGGAGACAGAGGAGAGAGGGAGACAGACGGAGAGGAGGAGAGAGAGAGAGAAGAGAGAGAGAGCAACAATGGAGGCGGGCGGCGACGGCGGGCAGGCGGGCGAACCCTAGACCTGGTAAGTCTGCGATTTTTTCTTTTTATTACCCGACTTGGCCCGACTCGGTCGAGTCAACATGAGTCATATCAGTTCTCAGCCGACTCGGTCGTGTCGAATCCGAGTCAGCCCCGCGTCAGTCAAAAAATGAAACTTAAGACGACTCGTGTCGCTGTCTCGTCGCGGCGCCCGCCGAGTCGGAGACGAGTCCGTCGAGTCATCTCCTACTCGGCCAATACTTCGAATCCTGATTAGGACATACCCATACAAAAGAGAACTTAAGATTAACTGCTTGCAATCTTTCAATGAAGCAAAATACTAAGAACTTAAGATTAACTGTTTGCAACCTTCAAGAAAGTAAAATACTAAAAACTTGAGCAATGCAACTTAATTGCTTGCAATCTTCCAATGAAGCAAAATACTAAGAACTTAAGCTAATGCCACACGACTTAACCAACTAGTGAAAGCACCAACCCCCCCCCCCCCTAAAAAAAGGGGGGAAAGAAAAAGGAAAAACAATCATACACACAAGACGCGAAGAGGGGGAACAGCCCCGAACCTCGGAGAAGACCCTTATATTTCAGAGCAAAACAGCATTTCCACCTTATACAATGATATTCCAGGAGGAGATTGGCCTAAAAATTAGTAGCATCGTTTGAACTCTCGGTATCAGTATCGGCATCAGCCAACCCTCATACAATAATATTCCAGGAGGAGATTAGCCCGAAAATTAGCTACATAGTTTAAAATCTCGTATCAGTATCGACATCAGCCAATGGTTTTTTAAGTATCTTTTAAAAAAAAAAAAGTTTTTTAGTATCAATATCATCAATATCAGCCATATTGCTAACATCGGCCTCTATATCAGCTGCTAGTAGAAGGTTTATATCGTATCGGTACCACAAAACCTGATACGATATTGCGGATATATAACGGAATCAGCCAATATTTGAAACAATGATTAGCAGCTTTTACCTCGTGAAGTTTACAAATAAAAAATGCACCTTTTGTAGTGTTCTTTTATTAGCTTAGGCACATTTTGGTTTCAACCGATATCTTGCTGTTCCAAATCTCAGTTCACTATGGTGGGGCTCATTTGTGAACAGTTTGGCGATAAGCTAGTACCAAGAAAGGCTGGTGAAAATTTATCCCGTCTGCAATACAGTCCAGAAAATATTGTATTTTCTTTTCAAAGTAACATCCTTAACTATTTGAAGCTTGCAGAAAGACCTTTCAATTGATACAAAAAACAATCATCATCACTTTTATTGTTTGTTCATTGTTGTGTTTTGCAAACTTTCTGATGTATAAAAACTCACCAAAGAACTATACACAATCTGTTCCAGATTAAAATAAAAATGTGGCCATATTGGTAAATTATTCAAGAATACAAAATGATGGTAATGAATACAAAATGATGATAGTTAATGACACGTTATTAGGGAAGAGCAAAAATATGAATAATTGGCGAGAAAAGATACTTGTTACAGCAATATATTTTAAATAAAATTAATAATTATTTACTGGTGTGCTACTTAAAAAAATACTGTTAAATATTTTTTTTGTTTTCTAGTAAATTGTATTGATCTTTCAATGAAACATTATTGTCCCTCCCACAGTCCCAACCCCCATCCCCCAACACACACACACACCCAAAAAAGCAAAAAGAAAGAAAATGTCAGTCCGTTGGTTGGACAACACAATAGCATGAGATGGTGAAGACCGTTGTGTATCCCTTAACTCCCATGATGCAGGCGTCAATGAGTACTGGTTTAGCTGGCTAATACTTGCATCAATTTGAGCTCTATGTAGAAAATAAAAAACTGTGCTTTCTGTTTCTTTACGCTGAGCTATATTAATTTCTGTATCACTTGCAGCAGCACAGCACATCACATTACTATTCTTTAATTGTATAATCTGATATGTGCTAATGTTATAAAGAAATTACTTAATTCTAATCAAGTTAGCATGACTCTAAGCACCACCGAGTGAACTTAGTCCGTGGTATATCCAAATTTAACAAGCAAAAGAAATCATATGAAGATTGGAGTCAGCAGCCTAAAAATGTTCATTTTTAAAAAGATGATAAACATTAAAGATGACTAACAGAAATAATTATAAGCTCAATCATTCAAAACTAAAATAGCATTTATCTAGAACAATAGATCAAGTTAACCTGATTCAAGGCATTTTGTGGAGTCTCATACTCAGCAGCAACAAAGACAAAGACCTGTACAACGGTTAAAAGATAAACATATTAGAGGAGTAACAAACCAAATTTCAAAACACCATCACCACCAATAATCAAAGGAAAAATGTTAGCAGGAAATGTTGAAAATTTCAGAATCGTGTGTTCCTTTTGCCAGATATATGAGATTGAAGAAATATGACAATGGGAACAAAAGAGGATGAAGAAAAGTGATGCTTTTATGCCTGGACAACATGGAGTTTCTAATAACAGGCACTTACCAGACTCTTTTTGTCATATGCTTGCCTCTCAACCTAATTCATCACATTAGTTGAATTCCTTACACTACAAGCTCCACTGAAAAAAGTGACTATGAGGAAAAATGGCATCCGAATTAAATAGGGTACTGCATGTGTGCAATGAATATGTGCCTCTAACAAAATCAATTGCTTCACAACTATCCCAATACATGAATCTTTTTCCTATGAAAACTGCACATCGTTCACTATCAGAAGAGGGAACAAACCTTGTTCATTTGTATTGATGTTACTCTCCAACCAACAAGTTGTAACTCTATGATTCAAAAAGATTATTAAGAAGAAAGTGGAAGACCCACTTCTTGCAAGAAGGCTACTTCAATGCAAAGCATCAAACTGGCTTTTCAAGGCCTTTAGGGACATAATATTTAAATCAATTCTAATTCCATTCCGAGCGTGTGTTTGGCTGCTCCTGACAGATATATGATCTCAATATGACATGAAATAATGCTAATTATGCTACCTCTCTTTTCTTAAGCTCTCAGAAGGAATATTATATCAATAAGTCAATTGATTGTGTTCCAGTACCTCAACAGAATAAAAGTAACTTCCAATGGGAACAACAGTAATTCAACCATGGTAAGCAACAAGCAGATACATAACACCCCAATGTTGTATCTATGATCAAAAGTTCTATTCACTAAACATGAGCGATTTTGACTCATCGAATTCATTTCGGACCAAATGCTATAATCCAAATATGGAACTAAACCCAATACAAACTCAGTAATTCAAACTACAGTCCATACCCAAACCAGGGTCAGGTCTTGTCAGATTGTAACTCTGTTATCAGATTTTCATAATAGCATAACCTTTCTCTACCATCAAATGGCCTGTCTTTTCATGTGATTATCTCATTTACTGCATTCTTATTTCCGCATCCTTTATCCATACATTCTCATTAGTTTTCCTCTTAGTTTCTACTCAAAATTTAATGATATCCCCATGTGGAATACTCTGGCCACGCATCTCCAAGTTACATTGAATCTAATCACTTTCTCCTTCAAGAAAGAATCGTCAGGCAAAGAACCAGAAACAATCTCAAATTGGAATCATATCTACGCATGTGTAGACATGCTGTAACACCCAGAAAATTTTGAAGTTTATTTCATGTTATTTTCATGTATGGATGTATGGATATATATATATGTAAATGTATATGTATATGATTTAATAAGTATTTTGATAATTAAAAGTGTGTGTGCGTGTGTGTGCATATATTTATAAGTTGTTGGGAGTTTTAGTGTGGTGATATGTATATATGAGTATATACATGTTACTATGGAGTTTTGGGATTGTCCAGTCGAGTAGGCTATGTTACCATTCGACTAGTGGTTCCAACAGAGAGTTGGAATGCCAGATTAGTCGACTGATAAAGTTTCTAGTGAATTGATTATTGTCTGTCAGCAGCAGTTCTGTACTTTCTGATCTGACCTTTGTTTGTTATGATTCTAAATGCATTGAAAGCTAACTTCTAGGGCTACAAAATCTATTTTCTGACCTTTTCATGATTTGATCGTTTATAATGTCAAAAATTAGTTTTAAGTCAACCTATGTGCTAAAAACATTTTCATCCAACCTCTATCAGTCGACTAATAATTTTATTAGTCGACTGATCTAGGCGGCAGAGCTGCGTTCTGATTGGACCACAACTATGTTTCTTTTGTCATTTAAATATGACTTTTAGGATATTATTTGGGGATATTTTCTCTTCTATTCCCAACTCTTTTCCCCTCCAGAACCTAAGAAATTAGAGAAAAAGGGAGCTAAAGAAGGAAGTTAAAGAAGAGAATTTGAGGGTTTATTTCAATTGAAGGGAAGATCAACCAGAGAAACTTTCCCACCAGCACTCTCACCTCTTAATCTCCTTTTCTTGTTTGGATAAGGCTTGTCTTCCGCCTATGGTTGCTTCTTGCTATGTTCTTGATGTTTAGGATTTACACCAAGAGTGAAAATAGGATTTTATTGGTTTACATGCTTAGATTTGGCTAAGCTAAATATATGTTAATCCTTTAGTTAGTAGTTTTCATTTCATGAATATAGAGTTGCTTGAATCCATAAAAATGATGAGATCTAGGATTGGGAAGATTAAAAATATGTTTTTTATAATGTTAGCATGATTATATTTAAGTGAGTTTATATATGTTAATTGTTTTATTAGTGAGTTGTACCCATATGAATATGGAGATGTTTGACTCTATAAAATGTAGTTTTTATCAAAACTAGTAAAATGGGTAAATGTTCTAACTTGAGATATATCAAGCTAAATTGAGATTTATATCATGTATTTGTATGATTATGAAGCATGTTAATTTTATTGACTTGATTCATAGTTGAAGGATCATGAGATCCATGAAATGAAAGCGGGGATGAACCCCATATGTGATGGAGATTTATTGATTCTAAATTATGTTGTAATTTGTAACCATGTTTAGTGTGATATATGAATATAATTCATGTTTTGTATTGAGTTCATAAATTCAGCATGGTGATGGGTGATGTTTTCATATTATGTACATTCATAGGAGGAGGAGAACGTCAATGAGATTATTCATAGGAGGGGGAGAACGTTAATATGTACATTCGTAGAAGCGGGAGAACACGAATGATTATTCTTCATAGGAGGGGAGAACATGAAGGACGTTGAATTATTGTGTATTTAAATTATGTGTTTTATCACTTAAGACTTGACTGGTTATTAGGTACTGTGTCGTGCATATCTATGTTTGTTATCATTGTGTATCATGTTTATGCCTATCATGTTCCTTCCATATTATATGCTTCCTATATGCATATATGAACATCTTGTAGTTGCCTCTTCGACCTAGTACTAAGTTAGCCTCAGGATCATGATTGGAAGGCACCCATTTGCAGATTGACTTCTTGATGTCTAACGGTGGTTAATTTATTGTTTTCAGACTTCCCGCAGGGTGTCCATAGAGGCACCGAGTGACGGAGATTCGGAGTAGTTGATGCTACACTCGATAGGTGGATAGAGTGTTCCATTATCGAGTCTTTTTTTTTTACTCATGTATCCATTTTGGTATTGTAGGTAGTACTTTGATTTGTGGCCGAGAGCCCATCTAGCAGTCATGTATATGTGTATATATTTCAAGCTTAGACTATGTTTTCCTTGTGTTAAAAATCCTATGTATTTGGTGTTGGACTATGTATCCATATGCTAGACTTCTTTGTTTCATCATGTTGGAACCCTGTGTATACGAGACGTACTTTCATCCCATGTGGAGATTTTTACTCTATATGTTTAGTATCCCTTCCATATACTTATTGTTAGCTATTCTTCTATAGTTCTATATACTGCCTGAGTTGTATACCCATTATATCGACAGTGTACATGTCCGATTTTCTCTATTTATATGCTTGCCTGAGTTATGTATCTCATTATAACGGCTCTAAAGTTTCCTCCCAGACTGCAGCTGGTGTGTGAAAATTAGGGACGTTACAGTTGGTATCAGAACTCTAGGTTCAAGTATCCTAGAGGTTAAACTTGTGTTAGGATATGGAGCAAGTCTAGAGTTTCTTAGGACTCATGTATAAGATGCGATAAGAAATCTTAGAATGTGTGAGGAACGAATATGTAAATTTCTACGGATTTTTTTTTTATATACTCATGATTTCTATTGCATAGAAATATTTTATTTTTATCTAATGATATATGTTTGGGGTTGTCTTATGAGAATATCTCTTTATGGTTGTTCTGACCCACCATTTTGCACGATCTCAGATGTCTGAACGTAAAAAGAGACGGACCACGAGGTCCAGGGTAGCTGATGATCAAAATGCAAAGGGAGACATGCTCCACAATATCTGATTGACCTCCTAACGCCGCCGACGGCGAGAATGGGGGCAATTGAGAACTTCTTAGCAAATGGCGGACATTCAACTCCACCACCACCCGAGCCACTGGTCGTCCCCAGGGTGACAGTTATTGCACCTATTGGGGAGCAAGAGACCAAGATATGGATGATCGAGAGATTTCAGAAGCTTCGGGCACCTGAATTTCATGGAGGGTCGGATCCACTTGTAACAGATAAGTGGAAAGAGGATATGGGAATATACTCGATCTTATGGGTATAAACCCTATACCGAGGCAGATGTTGGCAGCCTTCAGTTTGAAAGGTGTGCTAGCGAGTGGTATAACACGCAATTCTTTGAGGAAGAGCGCCTTATCACCACTTGGGGAGAGTTTATCAAGAGATTAATTTGCATTTCATTTCTGCAGCAGTAAGGGCCGGGAAGGAAGCAGAGTTACTTGCTTTGGAGCAAGGTGATATGACTGTGTCAGGATATGAGGACAAGTTCATTAGCTTGTCTCATTTTACAGACAACATGTTTCAGACAGAGGAAAAAAAGGCACGAATGTTTGAGAGGGGACTCTGGCCTCAGCTCAAAAAGTTTATTTTTTTCGCAGAAGCTTCACACTCTAGGTGAAGTTGTGGATTCAGCGAAGGCACTAGAGTTGGAGAGCGTGGTTTCACAGAAGAGCCGAGAGACGACTTCTAGGTCTGTTATTTCGACAGAGGGGAAGGAGAAGGGCAAGAAGCCTTTTGTATCTTTGGGGCAGGGAGGACCTGGCAGACAGGAACCTACCTACTTGTTATAGTTGCGGACAACTGGCCCATATGGCTAAAAGTTGTTCTAGGACCAAAGGAGGATATGGTAAGCAGGGTGGAAGGAGTTTTGTGCAGGGTCGTGCTCAGTCCCAGCAAGAATATCAGCAGCCTCAGAGGGGCAGCAATACCCACAACAGCATATGCAGCAACAGCAGTATCCTCAGCAGCGTCAGTACCAACAGTATCAACAGCATCAGCAGCAGCCACAGCGACCGAGAATTCAAGCACCAGTGCCACCTCCACGACTAGAAGGTCAGATGCACGCATTATATGAGATGCGACAGAATACTGATCCCAGACCGATGACATCTGCATAGTCAGCTCGGCAGGCACCATCTCAAGGGCAGATCTGTGCCATTGTTCCTAGGGATCACGAAGCAAATAGAGCCGTGATGGAAGGTACATTCCTTGTGAATTCCTTTCCAGCCAGGATATAATTTAATTCTAGAGGATATAATTTAATTCTAGAGCATCACATTCCTTCATTTCTCAGTCTTTCATGCATAAACTAAATTTGATATCTGACTCCTTGAACGTTCCCTTATCAGTAGCGACACCTTTAGGTGACTTCTCCATTCTAGAGTTTGTTTGTAGGGGATGTGTTATCACATTGATGATTTACAATTTAGGGTTAATCTCGTTGTTCTTCCTATGACTGAATTTGATGTGATTCTAGGTATGGACTGGCTATCATCCTACCATGTGAAAATTGACTGTTTGCTAAAACAATCTGTTTGAGAGTTCCTGCTAGAGCTGAGTTGGTTGTAGCAACCTCACGGGGGAATCTGTTAGCGAAAACTTTCCCAGCGCATATCGAGGGGGTGTTGCAGTGGGATCAAAGAGACACTCTGAGAAAGACACGTATGATCTTTGAATTTGAGGATATCTTTTAGGATATTCTTAGTTTATCTCCGATGAGAGAGGTTGAGTTCTGCATAGAGTTGCAGCCTGGTACAGCACCGATATCCTGTGCACCCTATCTTATGGCACCTATGGAGATGAGGGAGCTACATACACAACTCGAGAAGCTCAGAGCTCAGAGTTTTATTCGTTAGAGTCATTCACCATGGGAAGCATCGGTTTTATTTGCGAAGAAGAAAGATGGTACTCTTCACATGTGCATTGACTACAGAGAATTAAACAAAGTCACAATTCGAAATAGGTACCCATTACCGAGGATTGATGACTTGTTTGATCAGCTGCAGGGAGCACAATGGTTTTCGAAGATTGATCTTCGTTCGGGTTATCATCAGCGGCGTGTTAGAGACATTGATATTTCTAAGGCAACTTTCTTAACCCGATATGGGTCTTTTGAGTTCCTAATCATGCCATTTGGGCTGACTAATGCTCCAGCCATGTTTATGGATTTGATGAACCGGGTTTTTCGTCCATATCTAGACTAGTTTGTGATTGTCTTTATAGACGATATTCTTATCTATTCCCACTCGGAGACAGAGCACGAGGAGCATCTTCGACTCGCATTACAGACGCTGAGGGAGCATCAGCTATATGTAAAGTTCAGCAAATGCGAGTTTTGGCTTTTTGAAGTCAAATTCCTTGGTCATGTGATTTCAGGGGATGGGATTGTTGTAGATCCATCTAAGGTAGAGGCAGTGTTGGATTGGCAGCCGCCGACTATAGTTTCAGAGATTAGGAGTTTCTTAGGATAGCCGGTTATTATCGAAAGTTTATCCAGGACTTTTCCAAGATTTCTACCCCACTGACCCATTTGACTGAGAAAGGTGTGCAGTTTACTTGGAGCATTCAGTGCTAGAAGGTATTCGAGTTGTTGAAGCAGAAGTTAACTACTGCACCAGTTCTGATGATTCCAAGTAGCGATCGATGTTTTGTTGTCTACACTGACGCTTCTCTTTTGGGACTTGGAGCAGTCCTGATGCAAACTCAGAGGGTAATAACTTATGCTTCATGACAATTGCGGACACATGAGCAGAACTATCCAACCCATGATTTGGAGCATGCAGTGGTGGTCTTTGCACTTAAGGTGTGGGGACACTATCTCTATGGTGTACAGTTTGAGCTATTCACTGGCCATAAGAGTTTGAAGTATCTGTTCTCTCAGAAGGAGTTAAACCAGAGGCGGAGAAGATGGGTAGAGTACATCAAGGACTACGAGTTTGCACTTCAGTTCATCCAGGGAAGGCAAATATTGTCGCTGATGCTTTGAGTCGGAAGCCTAGGAGCAGACTTGCAGCGTTGAGATGCTCATTATACAGAGATTTAATGACACTCAACGAGTTTGATTTTAGGCCACAAATTGGAGGATGCATCGCTTTCTTAGGGACCATCATGGTCCAGTCTTCATGGATTGCTAGGTTTGTAGATGCAAACAGAGGACTCGTGGATTCAGGATCGTCGATGAGAGTTAATTGTTTGAGAACGAAGGGGAGGTTAGTTGTACCTGACACTCCTGAGTTGAAAAAGCTTTTTTGAGGAAGCACATCGTGCTAAGTATACCGTACATCCGAGCACAACGAAGATGTACAAGTATTTGAGAAGTTTTTGGTGGAAGAATATGAAGAAAGATGTAGCGGAGTATGTCGCCAATTGTTACATTTGTCACAAATGAAAGCAGAGCACAAAAGGCCAGCAAGTACTCTGCAACCTTTACCTATTCTGGAGTGAAAGTGAGAGCAAATTTCAATGGATTTTATTGTGAGTTTACCCAAAACAAGGGTAATGATTCAATATGGGTGATTGTGGATAGACTCACAAAGTCAGCTCATTTCTTGCCAGTGAAAACCAACTACACGGTGGATGTACTTGGGAGGCTGTATGTTAGGGAAATTGTAAAGCTTCATGGCGTGCTACTTTCTATAGTCTCGGATCGAGGTTCATCATTTACCTCCAGATTCTGGAAGACTTTGCAGGAGGCTTTAGGTACTCGTCATGAATTCAGCAATACATATCACCCACAGACGGATGGCCAGACAAAGCGGGTGAATCAGGTTTTGGAGGATATGTTGAGAGCTTGTGTTTAAGATTTCCAAGGTAGCTGGGAAGAGCACCTGCCACTTGTAGAGTTCGTGTACAATAACAGTTACCACTCTACGATTGGTATGGCTCCCGATAAGGCATTATATTGGAGGCCTTGTAAGTGACCAGTCTGTTGGGCCGAACCAGAGGACAACTTACTTTTGGGACCAAACTTGGTAAGAGAGACGACAGAGAAGTTGGAAATTATTGGGATTGTATACTTACGGCACAGAGCAGATAAAGAGCTATGCGGACAGGCGATGAAGACCTTTGGAGTTTGAGATTGGAGACTTAGTGATGCTGAAAGTTTCACCAATGAAGGGCGTCAAGCATTTTGAAAAAAAGGAAAAGCTCGCACCAAGATATATTGGATCTTTCATGATCATTGAAAGAGTAGAAGCTGTATCTTATTGTTTGGAGTTCCCATATGCATTGACAGATATTCATGATGTCTTTCATATATCGATGCTAAGGAAACAATTGCAAGATGAGAAACAACAACGGGTGATGGATTTATCAGAGTTGCAACTACAACCGGACATCACTACCGAGGAGACTCCATTGTGCATTTTAGCCAAAGAGAACAAGAAATTGAGGAACAAGATTATCCCTTTGGTGAAAATCCAGTGGAACTGAGGCGAAGTTGAAGAGGCGTCATGGGAGCGCGAGGAGGATATGCGCAAAGACTACCCACAGCTTTTTGACGAGGTATAACACTTCGTCACTTGTTTATAAATAATTAAGTAGTTTCACATTTTGTCCGTATTTAATCATTGATAACACGAAACATATGGTATATACATAAGGGTTTCCTTGTTAGGATTATTCCCTCGACGTACCAGTTTCGTGCAATTAGAAGCCAATATATACATAACTATGTTAACTCATCTTGTTTGCTTGCTTATTGATTCCCTTCGTAGTTGAATTGATGAAATTCTTAATTCGGTGGGCAAATGTAACACCCGGAAAATTTTGAAGTTTATTTCATGTTATTTTCATGTATGGATGTATGGATATATATGTAAATGTATATGTATATGATTTCATAAGTATTTTGATGACTAAAAGTGTGTCTATATATGAGTCAATGTATGTGTACAAATATATACGAGTTGTTGGGAGTTTTAGTGTGGTGATATGTATATATGAGTATATACATGTTACTAAGGAGTTTTGGGATTGTCCAGTCGACTCATGGTTCAAAGTCGCGGTCTCGGCAGCCGACTCGGCCGGCATCGAGACGGATCGATCTCGGCGACTCGGATTGGACTCGGACGATACAAGCAAAACGCTACATAAAAAGCTCAAAAATTATGAAAAAATCATAACAAATCGTAAAAAATGTAGACATCAAAATTCAAGTATCACATGCCCAAAACAAATTTGTTTTGAGAGGGTAATTGGGAAAATATGATGATTTGAGAGTAAATTCAGAAATATAAAAGATTTGAGGGGGGTAAATATAAAAAACCCAAAAATTAAAAAAACAAAAATAAAAGGATAAAGAGGGAAGAGAGAGAGAGATCGGTCTCAACCGATCTCTCCCTCCCTTTGGCTCTATCTCCCTCTCCCTTCTCTCTCTACTCCCCCCTCTGGCTCTCTCTCCCTCTCTTGTCTCTCCCCCCTCTCTGTCGTCTTCCCTCTCCTCTCTCTCCTTTCACTCTCGCGGCGGCAGCGGACGGGAACAGGTGGCGAAGGCGGGGGAGAGATCGGGCAGAGCAGGCAGCGCAGGAGCAGGCGACGATGGCAAGCGGGAAGGCGGCGAAGGCGAGGGAGCCCTAGATCCCAGGTAAGTTTGGGTTTTTTTAATCGAATCGGCCTTGACTCGGAGCTGACTCAGCCGAATCAGCCGAGTCAGTCTGAGTCGTATTGTGACTCGGCTGATTCGGCCGAGTCAACTCTGGGTCAAGACCGATTCGTCATTTCTGAGTGGATCCTTCGAATCGGGTCTCGGACTCATCTCGGCGGGTGCCGAGTCTTCGAGCCATGAGTCGACTAGGCTTTGTTACCAGTCGACTGGTGGTTCCAACAGAGAGTTGGAATGTCAAATTAGTCGATTAATAAAGTTTCCAGTCGACTGATTACTGTCTGTCAGCAATAGTTCTGCACTGACACATGTTTAGTATTTTGATCATAACTTTCTGATCTGACCTTTGTTTGTTATGATTCCAATTGCATTGAAAGCTAACTTCCAGGGCTACAAAATCTATTTTATGACCTTTTCATGATTTGATCGCTTATAGTGTCAAAAGTTAGTTTTAAGTCAGCCTATGTGCAGAAAACAGTTTCTTCCAACCTCTATCAGTCGACTAATAATTTTTATTAGTCGACTGATCTGGGCAGCAGAGCTGCATTCAAATTAGACCACAACTTTGTTTCTTCTGTCATTTAAATATGACTTTTAAGATATAATTTGGGGATATATTCTCTTCTATTCCAGCTCTTTTCCCCTCAGAACCTAGCTAAGAAATTAGAGAAAGGGGAGCTAAAAAAGGAAGTTGAAGAAGAGATTTTGGGGGTTTCTTTCAATTGAAGGGAAGATCAACCAGAGGAACTTTCCCACCAGCACTCTCACCTCTTAATCTCCTTTTCTTGTTTGGATAAGGCAAGTCATCCTCCTATGGTTGCCTCTTACTATGTTCTTGATGTTTAGGATTTACACCAAGAGTTAAAATAGGATTTTATTGGTTTACATGCTTAGATTTGGCTAAGCTAAATATATGTTAATCCTTTAGTTAGTAGTTTTCATTTCATGAATATAGAGTTGCTTGGATCCATAAAAATGATAAGATCTAGGATTGGGAAGATTAAAAATATGATTTTTATGATGTTAGCATGATTAGATCTAAGTGAGTTTAATATATGTTAATTGTTTTATTAGTGAGTTGTACCCATATGAATATGGAGATGTTTGAATCTATAAAAATGTAATTTTTATCAAAACTAGAAAATGGGTAAATGTTCTAACTTGAGATATATCATGCTAAATTGAGATTTATATCATGAATCTGTATTTGTATGATTATGAAGCATGTTACATTAATTGATTTGATTCATAGTTGAAGGATCATGAGATCCATGAAATGAAAGCGGGGATGAACCCCATATGTGATGGAGATTTATTAATTCTAAATTATGTTGTAATTTGTAACCATGTTTAGTGTGATCTATGAATATAATTCATGTTTTGTATTGAGTTCATAAATTGAGCATGGTGATGGGTGATGTTTTCATATTATGTACATTCATAGAAGGAGGAGAACGTGAATGAGACTATTCATAGGAGGGGGAGAACGTTAATATGTACATTCGTAGGAGCGGGAGAACACGAATGATTATTCTTCATAGGAGGGGAGAACGTGAAGGATGTTGAATTATTGTGTATTTAAATTATGTGTTGTTTTATCACTTGAGACTTGACTGTTATTAGGTACTGTGTCGTGCATATCTATGTTTGTTATCATTGTGGATCATATTTATGTCTATCATGTTCCTTACATATTATATGCTCCCCATATGTATTTATGAACCTCTTGTAGTTGCCTCATCGACCTAGTACTGAGTTAGTCTCAGGATCATAGTTGGAAGGCACCCATTTGTGGATTAACTTGTTGGCTTCTAATGCTGGTTGATTTATTATTTCTAGGTTTCTCGCAGGGTGTCCGTAGAGGCACCGAGTGACGGAGATTCAAAGTAGTTGATGCTACACTCGATAGGTGGATAAAGTGTTCCATTATTGAGTCTTTTTTTTTTGTACTCTTGTATCCATTTTGTTATTGTAGGTAGTACTTTGATTTGTGGCCGAGAGCCCATCTAGTAGTCATGTATATGTGTGTATATTTCAGGCTTAGACTATGTTTTCCTTGTTTTAAAAATCCTATGTATTTGGTGTTGGATTATGTATGCATATGCTAGACTTCTTTGTTTCATCATGTTGGAACCCTGTGTATACGAGACGTACTTTCATTCCATGTGGAGATTTTCTCTATATGTTTAGTATCCCTTCCATATACTTGTTAGCTATTCTTCTATATACTGCCCGAGTTGTATACCTATTATATCGGCAGTGTACATGTCCAATTTTCTCTATTTATATGCTTGCTTGAGTTATGTATCTCATTATAACGGCTCTAAAGTTTCCTCCCAGACTGCAGCTGGTGTGTGTGAAAATTAAAGGCGTTACACATGCTTGTGTACGCAAAACTGGGAACACAAGTATCTAATAATAGGATAAAAAACAACACTTACACATGTTAAAAATAAATGCGTACATTATTATGACTTTGTATAGAAAATATGCCTTAGTTCTTCATCTTTCCAAAGAATAATTTAATATATGCCCCCGTTCCCGTTCTTATATTGAAACATATTTTAAATTTGTTATAACTTTATACAAATTTGTACACCCTTTCTCACTAAAATATTATCTTCAATATAACAAAAGTATGTGTTGAACCCATACCGCCAATAATTAGTACTATGACGGGGCAACTGAAATTGTAAGTAATTCAAGCAAACAACATCCTTGCTCATGTCGTCGAGCACAACAAAGTATCTTGATATATATGCTTTAATAAAGCTAAAACTATGGCTTTTGATTTTGTCCTCTTTTATAAAGATGCCTTTGTAAAATCTTTTGTAAATGTGATTTGATGAAGTATTTTTGGATCAAGGTTTGCGGTTTTGGCCAAAACGTACCTCTCTTGCCTATTTCAGATTAATTTCAAGAGGGATTGGTCCGAACAGCCCTAAGAAAATCAGTTTTGACATGTTTTGGACAATTTTGGGCCAATTTCATTTTGGTTTTGGAAAGTTTTGGCCAAAACATTGTGCCAATACTGCAAAAAAAAATTAGCAAAAATAAGTCCAAAGATGAATACAGAATTTTCCTAAATCTACTATTTTCTTGTGAATTGATGGCTCCAAATTGTAGTTTTTCTTCGGAATATGAATTATCCTTTTGCTTATTTCATGACTTTGTTAGTTTGATCTCCCTTCAGCCTTTATCCGTCTATTAAATTTCATATCTCAACCCAACCAAACTATTTGGTTGCATAATGTTTTGATTCTGGTTCCTTTCGGTATTATTGGATTGGTTGAGTGGTCTAGTTCAGTTGAGTTCATTTAAAACAAATGAACTCAGTCACATGTCCCTTGGGCTTATAATGGCCACATGTCTAATAGGCCTAAGTTGCTCTTGGTATGTGGCAGCAACTTTAGGATCAGCATGTTGTCTTATAATCTTATTAACATGGTTTGAAACCTCGGTATCGACAAATGATTTTTAGTATCAATATCATCCACATCGACTGTCAATATCATCCATATCGGCAATATCGACCGACATATATTGATCTCATAGGGACAATACCGTATCGGATTTTTCTGATACGATATTGTCGATATATATCGGAATCAGCCGCTATTTGACACCATGCTTATTAATAAAGACATACTCAGTATTTGAAGAAAAAGCAACCTACCCAAACAATAAGAAAGAGTTGTTATTTTCATTGTATATATCAATATAACATAATTACATAAATATATATTATGTATTCATTTATGCCAAAAACCAAAACTTAGAGCAAGACAACAAAATTAGCGAAACCAATCAAAACCTACTTAATGCAGCGCATCCTAAGCCGAAACTGAGTTCTCAAACCTTGTTTGGGATTTCAAAGACAATGGAATTTGAGGCATATGTTACTTCTACATAAGAAAGTCCCTATAAGAGACATGCAAATATAGCAATCCACTTCATATAATAAAATAGCATTTGTCCTATAGGACTTCCTCTTTTGGAATTAAACTTCATATTTCTTTGTTTTTGGTGTGTGTATATGATGCGGACATCAAGTCACGTGTATGACACGTGTTTCACCGAGGGAGAAGACACCTAGTTCCAGTTTCTCAGTAGTAGTAGAACTCTATGTATTTAAGTTTTTTTTATTTTGAGTTTTTTATTTTGAAGTTGTATTTTTATTAGATTTAGTTTCTTTATTTTGGAGTTGTAGTTCTATTTTGATTAGGAGTATGAGCTATATTTAAATTTTATAAAACCCTATATAAGGTCTCGTATCAAACAAATTTATGCAATGAATATTATGAAAATTTCTTCAAAATTGTGTGTGAGCAAAAATCTCTCCCAATTTCTCTCTTAGTGATGGGAAGCCTTAAAAAATATTAGTTTAGAATGTAAAACCCTAACTAGCCCCAATTAGAGTGTAAGCCCTAATTGTTTATCCCCTCCTCTCAAACTCTTACTTCTAAATTTCTCTCTTAGTTCCTAAACTCTCCATAAATTTCTCTCTCAAAAGAAAAAAACTAGAAAAATACTATTCAAATTTCCCCACAAATTCTCTTAAAATTCTCCACACAAAAAAAATCAGATAAAATATTGCTACAGTATCGCTACAGTGCCCGAGGACTGCTACAATGTCGGAAACCCCCCCCCCAACTACTACAGTGTACTCGCATGCTACAGTGAATTCGACAGCCTGACAGACCCGTTAAGCGACTCTGATTCATTTTCAGCCTATATCTCTCACATCCAAAGTCCAAATCACGACAGCTCGAAGCGTTGAATTCGTGAGAGATTTCTCTACGCATCCACAAACATCACAAGGGTATTGGGGCTGACATGATTTTCAGTAGGTACGTTTCTAATTCAGATCGGTTATTTCGAGTCTGATATTTTAATCTCTGAGTTTTTTATCGATTTAATTGTTTTCCGCAAACGTGAGATTGTGTATAGTTGCGTATTTGTCATTCAGTAGCTTTAATATTGATGGCAGAATTTTTTTCGCATAATATATTATCTTTACTTGATTCTCGATTGAATTGGATTTGTCTGTGCATGTTATTTCGTTACACCTATCAGCTTCATTAGTTTTAACATTATCCAACCAATGATCGTTTCATATTGGTGAAGCGTGATTGAGTGTTTTATTGTTAATTTTTATGCACGCATACATATTTCACATCAGTTTGGTATCAGAGCACAGTTAAGTGGGATTTGCATATTAATCACGTTTATTCGCTTTCTTGCATCTAGTTAAGTTTATTTAAAACCCAAAAAATAGTGTAATTTAGGAATCATTGAAAGGTAAATCCTTCCTTGAAATTCTGTATAATTGGTGTTTAACTAAAAAATGGTACTCAACGTGTTCTGTAATTAAGGAACGCCAAGAGCGAAAAAACTGCCACCTGAGTTACGTCGATCTAGCCAATCAAACTGGTAAGATTAAGGTTTGATTAATGCAACAAATTTTTAAAAAATACCAACAAAATAAAATAAAAATTATTTATATTTGCATTCATATTAGGTCTCATACATTGCATGCCAACCCATAGTGGTACCCTATATTTGCTAGACTAATCCAGTAAATTCCCAATGGAAACCCCACTGTCCGCTCCTATGGGTCCCCAGCAATTTGCTGCAATGCTAGCCGAGATAAATGTCAAGTTAGGTACCCTTACGTCAATTGAAGAGAGATTGCCCAAAATAGAAGCCACAAGTGACCAAACCCCCGCAAAACAACCATCGCGATAACACTGATAATCCACCCAATCTCGATGATCAATTACTGAAAAGCATAAAGATTGATGTCCCCACCTTTGATGGCGTCATGACCCACAACTTTTCCAAGATTGGATACTCCCAACTAGATAAGTACTTCACATAGTACAACCTTACTGGGCCTAGGAAAATTAAGTTCGCTAGCATGAAACTGACCGGTCATCAGTACTGGACCAACTTAGAGAACATATGCGCATCCCGACCAACAACTGTTTGAAACATGATATAATGAAGGATGAGTTGAAAAGTAAGTATATGCTACCATCATTTAGTGACTGTCTTATGGACAAGTGACATCAATACACTCAAGGCAATGTATCGGCAAAGGAATATGTTGCAAAATTTCATGAGTTCCTCATTAGATGTAGTACCTTCATTAAGAAAGGACAAGCTCAAATTCTTTCTAGATATAGAGCCTAGCTTAGAGAAGACTTGTGAACCCAACTGTTTGTTAGAGGAGTCACCAAGTTAGAGAAATCCTACACCATAGTTCAAGATCTAAATTTTCTTAGGTCTAACTATAACGCTAGGAGTTTCGATTCAAAATCGAGTGTGACGAGGACTTCCTCCTATTCCAGTTGAATAAGTCTAGCACCTAATCCTCCTCCCGAAAGAACGACTTCAAAGAAAAACGAAATGATGATCTTAGCAATACCTCCGAGAAAACTTTTAAATTTAGTCCATCCACTAGGTGTTATAAGTGTCAAAGTTATGGGCATGTTGCTGCCAACAGTCCAAGCCCATTTAAGGTTGTCATCAATGACGGAATTCCCATTGAAGCACTAAGCATGATAGTATTATTTCTCCGAAAGTCACTCATGTGATTAAGGAGTTTACTGTCACCCGTCCTCTCCCTTTCCCGGCTGTACTCCAACATCACATTCTTTGCCTCTTTTACTAACGACTCCTAATGGCGTTACCTGTTTTAGTCACCAACCTCTTCCTTCTCTATTGTCGACACCATCCTCTTTTCTCTTATGGCGTATGTTAGGTACTAAATCGAAATTCTCCACAGACCTTATCCCTGTGTCGATCAGTGTCAAGTCATTGAGTCTGCGTCATCATCTGCATCATTTTTTGCATCATACGTGCACGAACAACTCATGAAAATCAATGATAAAATTGTACAAAATAATGTCAACCATGGGAATGAACTGATGATAGGAATTGATTAAAATATTTTTAATGTTGGTGATGTTCAAAAGTTGCATGCTTGTAGTTCTGACATTTTAAATCTTGATGAAATTAAACGATAATATTTATGTTATAGATCTTTTTATAGATTTTGGCATCAATTTTACTTTTAATATTGACTGCTTAGTGAATTATAAAAGTCTTGATGTTATCACACTCGTTGATGAGTCTTGCCCTGAGCCTATTTTCGAAAGCCTCTTCCGTTCACCACTACCAGATATTTTACCATATACAGCATATCAAGTTGATAAATTTTAGATAATAAAACTATTACCACCCAAGATGGTAGGGTTCGAAAATATCTAATTTGTTGAACAGAAAAAGTATCAATTGATGATACATGACTAGATCAAAGTGAACTATCAAAGATTGATCATAAATTTTGAAGCAATATGAAAGTACTTTTACTTCTAACTCGACGAAGTCGAGTTCTCTCCAACACGGGGAGAATGATGCGGACATCAAGCCACGTGGTATAGTTGTGTTTCAACTGTGGAGAAGATGTCTCGTTCCAGTTCTCCAGTAGCAGAATTCTATGTATTTTGGTTTCTTTATTTTGGAATTGTATTTTTATTAAGAGTTTAATTTCTATTTGGGAGTTATAATTTTATTTTAATTAGGAGTTTGAGTTGTATTCAAATTTTGTAAAAAATCTATATAAGGCCTTGTATCAAACAATTTTATGCAATGAATATTATGAAAA
Source organism: Agave tequilana (assembly GCA_038442645.1). Lineage (NCBI taxonomy): Eukaryota > Viridiplantae > Streptophyta > Magnoliopsida > Asparagales > Asparagaceae > Agave > Agave tequilana. Next base: position 85,629 of record JAVJIF010018431.1, read on the forward strand.
TTTTCTCAAAATTGTATGTGAGCAATGATCTCTCCAAATTTCTCTTTTAGCGGTGGAAAGCCTAAGAAAATCCTAGTTTAAAATGTGAAACTCTAGCTAGCCCCAATTAGAGCATGAAGTCCTAATTTTTTATCACCTCCTCTCAAAATCTTGTTTCTAAATTTCTATCTCTCTTGGTTCCTAACCTCTCCACAAATCTCTCAAAAAAAAAACTAGAAAAAAACTATTCAAATTTCCCCACAAATTCTCCACACAAAATTAGAAGAAAAAAATATTGCTACAGTACTGCTACAGTGCCCGACGAGTGCTACAATGCCCAATCCTCAACTGCTACAGTAAACCCGACAACTTAACAGACCCGTTAAGCGATTCCGATTAGTTTTCAGCTTATATCTCTCTCATCCGGAGTCCAAATCACACACAGTACAAAGCGTTGAATTCGTAGGAGATTTCTCTACGCATCCTCAAAAATCACAAGAACATTGAGACCGACGTGATCCTCAATGATACGTTTCTAATCTAGATTGATAATTTCGAGTCTGATATTTTAATATCTGAGCTTTTTATCGATTTAACTGTTATCCACAAACATGAGATTGTGCGTATTTGTTTACCTGCAATTCAACAGCTTTAATATTGATCATAGAATCTTTTGCCGCATAATATATTATCTTTAGTTGATTCTCTATTGAATTGAATTTGTCTGCGCATGTTATTTTATTACACTTATCCGCTTTATTAGTTTTAAGATTTTCCTTGCGATCGTTTCAAGTTGGTGAAGTGTGACTGAGTGTTTTGTTGTTGATTTCCATACACGCATACATGTTTCACATCAGTACATCTTTTCTTTATGCGTAGAGGGAGCGGATTTAATACTGCTAACTATATCCATCTATCACAGTACATAATGTGATATAAAATTACATGATCCATTTTTTTTCATGTTGATCTACATGTCAAAGTTCTATAAACAAAATTCACACATTTTTGACATTTTGCCCATGAATCAGATGGCAACAAAATGAACAGTTTTCTGACAAGCAAAAGAATCTCAGGATTGATGAGCTCAAAACACTTGTTTTTTTTTTTTAGATGTTTTAAGTCATGCAGATTATGATGAATGAATGGATAGTCCATTGGGATAAGCTAACTCATAAATCGTGATGTCTCTTTGTCATCTTGCCAAAAAATGTTTATTTTGTAATCACTTGATGATGGATGGTCAAAATTTCTCCAAGAGCAAGATGTTGTGTTTATAGAACTTCAATAATCTAGATGGATCATCCAATTCATTGCATATCATGTACTTTGGTAGGTGGGCATAACTAGTTTGTTGTCATAATCAAACTAGTTATGCGCTGGAAGTCTTAAAGTCACTCCCTATTACATGCATATGTGTGTATCAAGTCTCAATGCATCATTGAGTACGAACCAAGTATTTAAGAAGCATCAAAAGTCTGAGAAGTGCCCAAAAAGTGTTTAAATTTAAAAAAAAATTATAAATTGAGGACAAGTTTGAGAGGTGTTCAAAATATGTCCAAGGAGTGCCCAAGAGGTGATAATACCAAACATGTATTTAACATCATAAGATGGATCCGATGTAGACACAATTTCATGATAGAAGTGTGTGCGATACATAGATGTTACCGATGATAGTTTTGCTGATTCAAGGTGTTCAAAAGCTTATAGTACTGTAAGAAAGTTTCTGATCCATAATGCTCAGCTTTATAAAATTGAACAAGACTGATCAAGCTAAAATGATGATCAACAAACGAAACCAACTGCCGAGCTTCTCATTGATCCAGATATACAGAGTATATCATAGAAAGGAATAAGTACAAAGGCGAGCGTTGAACCTTTAAATGAAATATAAGTATCCATAAGAAAGAACTAAATTTAGTCTGAATGTACTATACATGGGTAGTACCTGTTTTGTGTTCCAGGTGAACATGGATTGTAGATCTGCTGATATATTCAGAGTCAAGCTGACCTAAGGAATAAACAGAAAAGAATAGTAAGAAATGTGTCTGAAAAATGACAAACTAAATATCACCAAATAAAACTCAAAGAAGCTCTGTCACAATCATGAAAACAGAAATAGATAAGTAGAACTAGAATCACAAACATAATAAAAGTTCAAAAATCTTAGTATTATTATCTTTTTTAGGCGGAACACTCTCAATATTATTTAATTAAACATAATGAAAGGAAAAATGTGTTCATTTTATCCAAGTTACCGAACTCCTGACACAGTTGAGATTAGGTACCAGGAGATTAAAGCAATATGGTGATTAAAATCAATGTGTTATGCACGTGCACCATCTACTGATCGTGCACTAAACCAGCTTCCTACATAAAGAGGACAAGGCCTATGGCTATGTAATTATTGGGTTACAGGTTACTCCAGACCAACCAGCTTATCTACCAAGCATGTGTAAGCAAGAACCACCATCTGACGCTTTCAAGTCTCACAAAGAAACAACTGGTAGGAACTGAATGCTTCAGCTCATAATTGACTTACAATTGAAAATTTGCCTCTTCAATTATTAATTTACACCCGTGTTGGCGTCATGTTAATTTTATGATCCTAGTCAACCATTGTGAAAACTCCAAATAGATGATCGAGGTAGTTGCTAAAACTTGCCAAGGAACTGCTAATGTAAGCAATTTATTATCTGTTTGCACGAGGTTTCGATCTTGGATCTCTGTCAATTATAATGTTGCTAGACAGAGATTTTAATATTAGAGTCTGCCAAAGATAATGCTGACTTCCCGAGAAGAACTTAATCTTGAAATTAAGTCATTAGTATTAACCTTTGGTATGTGCAAATGTACATGTTTGTATAATATAAAACATACGAAAAATTATTTGATAGGGTGAAAAATTAAACATTCTTTACGACGTATAAATTTAGCTTTATAAGTGGCAGGTACACAAATTTTAAACAAATTTACACAAACATTTTAAAGTCATTTTGTAATTTTTTACATTATTATTTTTTTGACAAATAATTTTACATTAAAAATTTTTGATATTTTTCATATCTGTTTTTTTATCAAGTATGATTTTAGATGCAAGTATGATTTTAGATCAGATAGTTCAAGAGGCAAAATGTGTATTTGAAATATATATATTTAAAAAAAAACTAAGTGCGTTATATTTATACTAATTCAATGAGTTTGGTTTTAGAATATTATCACAAATATGTATTTGGTTGCATAAAACATAAAAGATAAATATTTAAGAGTTAAGAAAATGAATTTAAGTGAACCATGTGAGTATATAAATAATGTAATAAATATAATGGGTTGAAAATAAATTTGTTTGGGTGCAGGAATAATTGTTTACCAATTTTGAGTACAGGAATAATTGTCCAGTACCCCACTCTTCCTGGACCGCACGCGATTGATGTGACGCCAAAAAAAAAATTTGATAGGGATGGGTAGTCGATCGCCATGACCGGCTACACACCCCAATTCTAGTTATATATAGCAGATAGATGAAATCAAAATATGTATAAATTGTCCCTCTTCGCAACTAATCACAAAATGACATGATCATTTGATCCATTCTCTTGAGACAACCAACTGCTTTAACTATCCATTATATCACTCATGTTCCACCACCCATCACAATAATTTTTTAAGCATTCTCCTTTCGCATTCTCAAAGAACATGCTTTGTCACCAATCACGGCAATACCCTAAGCATTCACCTTTTGCATTCTCAAAGAACATTCAATATCTACTATGAATAATCTCATATTCACTCAAAATAAATAAATAAATAATCTCATATTTATTTAATTATATACCTTGCATGTTTTCTCATCCATAATTTGTTTTACCGATTTTGTGCTTTTATGGGAATATTATTCCATTTGGATCTTTGCCTTTGAAGACCAACTACACCAATCATACAATCAGGAGCCAGGTGGGGCCCATGGGGGCATGTACTCCCCTCTAATATTTTAATAAACCCCTTCTACTTCCATATATTAAGCAGATTTTCAGTAAAAACCCTACTCATATTCTATATCCCCCCCCCCCCCCCCCCCCCCCCCAAACACCCAAACTAAAAAAAAAAGCTATTGACTCCGTCTCTGCATACAATCTTGCATCGTCGCCCAGACTCTTCCCTCTTAAGATGATTTGGGGAAAAACTACTTTGGTTTCACAATGAACTTACATCGTGTGACAAAATTGTAAGCTTATTTCTTGGCACAGTCACCATCAAGGTTTTATAGCATGAGTCCATGTCCTCTCTTGCTAATACTTGTCCAGGAATCTGACATCAACTCACAGATTGTTAAACTTGTCAATTCTTTTTGTTGAGATTCTCAATTTTGATTCGTGCCTACCCATCATAGTGGGACAACTATGATGGACAGTGATCAGTATCATGACAATGATTGTGCTTTGCCTTGCACCTCTCTCAGACTCTCGTTGATGCTTTTCTCTACATTGCCTTGTAGCAGTTACGAAGGTCTTGGAGTTGATTCGGGTCAAGTCGGTATTACTCAATGAGAACTCCTCTGGCAGTCAGTGATTACACCTCAATTTTCTTGTAGAATTATGATATCTCATAATGTGACTTTTTTACTTTCTACTTCTCTTTTTCTTTCCCTTCCTTATTTTCTTTCTTTCCTGTTTTTCTTTCTTTTCTTTTTTTTTTTTCTTTTTTTTGCTTCTGCTGATTGGGGAGGGGCAGAGGGAGGGAATTACAAGCAGAGAACATTTTTTCTAGTTAATCTTGAATAGACACCCAAGCAAGATAACTTCATAAACATATCTTAACGGTAGAATAACAGGTCCTCAAAGACTTCTCTTAAGTATGACTTCAACGTGATGTGATGACTTGACACACTGGTAATATGTTGACCAAGCTGAGCGTAAAAACAAACTGCAAGTATGATGTCACAGTCAGTAAGATAGGAAAATGTTGTTAATGAAAGAATTTACATAAGGCTATTGGATTATGTAGCTCTATCCTGCAACTATGCAAAGTTTTATACCCTGATTCGTATTTACTCGGGAAATAATTCTCCAATGGATCTCTTTGACCCTTAAAAGAGTTTTAAGGCCTAAGAAACAAGTTTTTGTGCGGGAAGAATCTATATCAGAACAATCCGGGTCACACCAAATATGATGATGCTAATAGTATATAACATTTAAGTGATGTGGATGCAGGTGTTACTTGGAGACCGCGTATGAATGTCAAGATAGGAATTTATCAAATATCAGTAATCTGTATAATTGTATACATGTTCAAATATCAGATTAACTTGAGGATTGCATGATTCTGTAAATTTCTCCCAATATTCCAAGACTCTAAAAAAAAAGTGTGTAAAATGCTTGATATATACAAAAGCTACAGGGCGGAGAATCACCTCATCATTTCCATTTGGTTGCTTCTGGAACCAGTTGATATTTAAAATCTGCACAAAAGGAAAAGTTCACCAGTGAAGTGACTCAACACTTAGGAAAATTCAATAAAGGAATCTTAATATTATTGCATAGTTAAGTCAGAAAGCAGTTCATATGTTCATATATAAGCGCTGCGGCAATGCCTGCATTGCAGTTCCCAGTTTTTACAAAACGGAGAAAAGCAAATATCACTTAAGTTTCAAAATAATGCTTAAAGTTCATTTAATAATTTTCTCTTTTTAGCTTAAAGGTAGTTGAGTTCAACTACTTCACCAGCATAATATTTTTGAATTAAAGAAAATCACATTTATTCAGTTTTACAATAATAAAAAGCATCATCTGGTAAATAAAAAGTACATAATCGGCATGGAAAATTGAACATTTACTCTGGACAAGCTCAGTACAAATGTCTCTTGGTACAATAATTTTGTCGAAGCAAAAAACTACGAGAATACCATAGATTACAACAAAAGAAACAAGAAATAAATATAACCTTCCAATATAACACAAAAAACAAGGAAGATATATAGCATGAATATCTTCCAAGCAAGAACTTGGGCAGTGATATACAAGGTATAAAATTGTAATTACAAAATATCAAAACAATAAACTAGCTTGGTAATATTTCAGCCATAGATCCTACCATTTTACTTTGTAAGCAACTGCGCTGTGGATGCAGGGGAAAACTTTGTTCTGAGGGTCATAGCAAAAAAAATGGTGACATAATTAGAAGGAAACGTGGCAGATGATGAGCAAAAGTGGAGCATCTCCTGACGTAGTTATCCATGCATGGAACATTTGATGCCACCAATTATTACATAGGAACAGAATGGCCAACAGTCGACAACTATAACTCTCATGAGTTCCACACGCAACATCTTTCTATTGAATTCAGTGCAAGTATATTAAACAAGAAAGTTCTAACTTTATTAGGTCAGTGCTACTGAAATAAAAAGTAAAACATGAGGTACTATAACCCAAAGTGGATGATGAAAAAAATTAAAAGCCAATCCATGAGACTGAGAGTGATCAAGCCGTCAAGATATCTTCTAATTCTTCTTCGCGACATAGGCAATACAAGACAAGCTAGCTTTCAATCAAAGATTAACCGCAACAGAAAGTAAAACATGTATAGGTTGCGAATAGAGTAACAACTAGGAACCCTAGCAAGTTGAATTTTTTATACTACTTTTCTGTTGCGTCCTCTGGAGGTTCAATATCATGATCAGAGTTGCCGAGAACAATCACAAACGCAGGAACACAAAACAAAGTAGAAAATACAAGATTTAATGAGATTCGACAAATTATCTACGCCCTCGGGGCAGGAGGGAGAGAGATTTTATTAATCAAATCACTAATACAGGTTACAAATAAGGGTACAACACCCCTCAATGTATAACCAGAGAATTCACAAAGAAAAAAAATCAAAACTTTTGAAATCGAATCCGAAGCAAATTCAGAAACCGCTAGGCTAATTGCCCAATGTCTGCCTGCTCTATGTTGATTGGTCGACCGTCTGCCTTGTGTGTCATGTGCGATTGACCAGTCGATCGATCGCTAGGCTAACTCTCATTTGCATTGCGCTCTGTTGGTCGGTCGACCGGGGGATCGACCGACCTGCGCCTTCTCCTATCTGTTGTGCATGTCGGTCGACCGGGCAATCAACCAATCTGTTTTTCCTTTCTTCTTTCCAATGTGATCCACGAACACGTTGAACTCCAAATCTCTAGGCTATCACTCCAACAAGAGTTACAAATTATGGGGAGAGGATCTAAACTCTAGTTGGTAAAGTTTTTTAACTCTTGGAATAATAGCCCAGAGATTTGGAGTTCAACGTGTATGTAGAGCACAGTGAAAAGAAGAAAAGAGAGCAGGTCGATCGACTGCCCGGTCGACAGATAAAACAGGAGAAGGCACATGTCAGCCGACCGACCATCAGAGAGCAACGCAAATCGGAGTTGGCCTAGCGATCGACCGCATATGACATACAAGGCAGATGGTCGACCGCACCCGGTCGATCAACTAACCGAGAGTAGGCAGGCATTGGGCAATTAGCCTAGAGGTCGACCGCCCGGTCGACCACTTCAAGGGGACTGTCAACCGATAGTCAGTTTTGGCTGTTTCCTATGTGTTATGAATTCATTTCTTATTCGATTTCAAAAGTTTTAGTTTTTTCTTCGTGGATCTCTAGCTATACATTGAGGGGTGATGTACTCTTATTTGTAACCTGTATCGGTAATTTGATTCATAAGATTTCTCTCTCCTTTCTGCCCTGAGGACGTAAACAATTTGTCGAACCTTGTTAAATCTCGTATTTTCTACTTTATTCTTTGTTCGTACATGTGTGATTGTTCTTGACAACTCTGATCGTGATTTTGAACCTCCAGAGGACGCAATGAGGCGATCGACCGACATATGCCTTCTCCTGTCTGTTGTGCACATCGGTCGACTAAGTCGACCGACCAGTTCTCCTTTCTTCTTTCCACTGTGCTGCACGTACATGTTGAACTCCAAATCCATGGGCTATCACTCCAACAAGAGCTAAAAAAACTCTAGTAACTATATTTTAGATCCTCTCCCCACATTTTATTCACTTCAGAAACATCTGAGGTCAAGACAAACGAATGCTCATTTCTTATAACAGCACAAAATCTCGAACTCATGCAGAATCTTCCTAAAGCTCACAACTTGACCAATTGAATTCACCAAGAATTGGCAGAAACACCCTAATCTTTACAATTAGATCGATCTAAGATCTCCTACACTCGCCGGCAACAAAAGTCATCAAAAAAAATTCCAACTTTAGGCCTTTCCTTGCTAAATTATACGAAATAATCCGCCACAATCTTCAAATTGAGGAGAAACAGAAACTAAAACCCTAATCAGAGCGATCTAGGGTTCGGCCGGTACCTGGACGTCGGCGATAGGGGTGGGGACGTTGAAGTTGTCGGAGAGAGAGGCGAGGCCGCAGATCACCGCCAGTATCGTCACCGCGAACGTCGCCAACGCGTTCGCGCGGTAACCGAACGAATGCATCCTCTCTCTCTCTCTCTCTCTCTCGATTCTCTCTCTAGACTCTAGGTTTTAGAGAGAGAGGAGACATCTAGTTGAGATTTGAGAAGGGTTTATGGGAATTGGAAGGAGGGGATACCGCCACCCTAAAAAGTGTTTACGGCACCCCCCTTAAATTTTAAAATCTTGAATTAGAATTACTTAGGGATGTCAATTAGGTCAGTCCGACCCGGCAACCTGCACAAGCACAATCCAAGGTAACCCGTGCACGGCCCGGCCCAGGCAGGACCCAGGCCAAACCCGGCCCGGTCCGGGGTTTTTACCGGCCAGCCCGGCCCAGACAGGACCCGGCCCAAACCCGCCCAGGTCCGCAAAATGGCGACCCATGGCCCGGTGGGTCGTGCCAGTCCCGGGCCCGGGCCTGGCACGTGCTGGGCACGAGCCCGGCACTGCCCACCGGGTCGGCGCGTTCGGCCTGGCCCAGAAGGGCAAGCCAACGGCTCTTAAGCCGTTAGGAGAGGGGTTTTGCAAATTTTTATTTTCAAATACCCCCCACCATGTTTTACAAATTCTTTTGCAAAAACTCCCCTAACGGGTATAAGATGTGTTTTTTTGTATTTTTTGCAAAAAAAAATTGCAAGAAATACTTTCTTCTCCTCAATAAATATTTGGATTTCCCCACTTCATTTCACACAACAAAAACTACTCCTATTCATCTTCCTCAAGCTCTATAAACTCTATTTTCTCTCTACAAGCTCCTCAAGATCTCTCTACAAGCTTTACAAGCTCTCAGGCCTCAAGTCCTCAAGCTCTACAAGTTCTCTTTATAAGCTCTACAAGCTCTCTCTCTACAATTTTCTTTACAAGCTCTTCAAGCTCTCCCTCTTTCGCTTTCTCTTTACAAGCTTTTCAAGCTCTTCAATCCAATATTTATATTCTTATAAAATTAGAAACTAGTCAAAAAAAATGGATGCAATTCTTGTCAAGCTGAATCTAGTCAAGCTTCTGGTTCTAATTTTCATGATAATTTTAATATTAGTAATGATATGTGGGAAGCCCTAAATATGTCACTAGATAATACTCCACAAATTTCATGCACACAACTTACATCAAGCACAGATTTTAATGCTTCTTCTGATGTACCTGGCATTGTTCCTCATATGCCTATTGGTTCCCCTGAGGTATCAACTACCTCCACAACTCTTAAATCTGAGTTTGGAAATATTTTGATAAATTAACTGTTAATGGAGTTAGGAGGGCTCAATGCAAGTTGTGTCCAGATGTTTCATATTCTTTTTTCAAAAATACGGAACTGGTCCACTTGCCCTACATATTAAGAGCAAACACCCTGAACACCAGCCACGACAAACCCAAATTAACATCTTGGGTGGTACTTTAGGCACTGTTAGTTATAATCGTGCAACATGTAAAATAAATTTAGCGAAATACATTATTCGGTCAGAACCCTTTTAGCATGGCTGAAGACGATGTATTTACAGATTATATTAAAAGCACTCATAATCTGGATTATGAGCCGTCAGTAGGAACGCTATAATATCAGAAATATTTAAAGTATTTGAAGAACAAAAATAAATATTAGTTTCAGTTTTATCATCTTTGCCTTATAAAATTGCACTCACTTCTGATTGCTGGGAAGCCAGGCTACCATTATATCATTATTACTGCGCATTTTATTGATTATGATTGGGTTTTAAATAAAAGAATTATCAGTTTTAAAAAATTTCCTCATCCTCATAATGCTTTAAATCTTAAAAAGATTATAATGCGTATTGCTAGAGAATATAAAATTATTCTAAAATTTTTACTGTTTACTTTGATAATGCTAACGAAAATACTGCAGCAATTAAGATTTTGAAAAATTATTTAAAACCCGTTTTAAAGGGAAAAAATTTTCATATTCAATGCATTTGTCATATTATTAACCTGTGTGTACAAAATGGTTTGAAAATAATTAAGAATTATATTCAAAAATTAAGAGATATTATTATATTTATTAAAAGTAGCAGCCCAAGAAGGCAAACCTTCAGACAAATTTATTCGGACTTCGGGTTACTTGCTAAAAAATTACCTCAAGATGTAAGAACTCATTGGAACTCAACACATAATATATTGAGTAAAATGATTCCTTATAAGGAGGCAATAAATAGGTTTATTTCTGCAGAATTGCCTAACTGTTTAATTTTCAATGAGGAATGGCAAATTTGTGAATTGATTTGTGAATTTTTAAAAAGATTTGAAAGAATAACAAAATTATTTTATGGTATTTATTACCCAACGACAAGTATAATATTTTTTGAGTTAACTGAAATGAGTGAACTATTTTCTGAATGTAGAAATATTGATTCTATAAGAGATATTATTTCTCCCATGGAGAACAAATTTAATAAATATTTTAAAGAATTTCATTTATCTTTTATTTTGTTGTTATGATGGATTCTAAGATTAAATTTAATGGATGTAAATTTTTACTTGAAAATTTTTATGAAGGATGGACTATGAGGATAGTTCTGCTCTAATGTGGGCAGATATTGATTCTTCTATAAATAAGTTATATGATTTTCATGAAACTACTTATGGAAATAAACATTCTTTTTCATCTCAAAGTTCTTCAACCTCTACTGGTAGAAGTTCATTATTTTTTGGTCTTTTATCAGCTTCCAAAAAAATCTAGAATTTCTGACTCTATAAATGAACTTCATTATAATATACGTGCTGTGACTCCTGAGATCGACTGTGACTCCTGAGATCGATCAAGACTCAGGATTTGAAAATTTTGATATTTTGGCATGGTGGACATCACAGGCATCAACTTATCCTATGCAGTAGATTTGGAGTCTGCGTTTAGTACAAGTAGTCGAGGGTCGACTGATACGAGGAACCGTCTGGAATCGGATGCGATTAAGATGACCATATGCGGGAAGGATTGGCTGGATGCGGAAAAGAGAAGTCAAAATAAAATAATTGACGATCTCCTCAGAGATTCTCCAGAAGACTCTCTAGAAAATGAATGAAGACTTATATTTTTTATTTATGATTGATAAATGTATGAATAATGAAGATTTGTACTTTTTTATGTATTAATTATAAATTTAAAAAAATTAATTTATACTTCAATTGTATTTGTATCAATTATCTATTTTATTAGATCATTAATAAAAATATGTATTTTCATTTCACGCCTTGTAATATTCTTTGCTAATTTTATCACAGCTTGAACAATTAATTTTTTGATTTTTTTGATTTTTAAGTTTTTTTAAATTTTTTTATTTTTTAAGGTTTTTTTTATTTTTTTTAAAGGCCCGAGACTGAGGCGCCCAGGCCCAAACCTGGGGTCGGGGCGCCCAGGCCTTGGACCATGCTCGGGTTCCATATTTGGAACCCGGGTCGGGCCGGGCCGTGCCGCCCACCTGTTGGCCAGGCGGGCCGAGCCGGGCACGGCCCAGCCCCTCCTAGGGCCATGTTTGGCCCTGCACGGCCCAATTGTCATTCGTAGAATTACTTTTTTGCCCCAAATGAAAATTGACTCATATGCTTAAATTTTAAAAATATAAAAAATATTCAAAATCAATGAAGGCACCCCCTATCTTATGAAGGCATTTCAACTCAAAGTGACTTAGGCACCCCACCCCAACTCAAAGTTACTGAGGCACCCACACCCCCATCTTCTTCCTTCTTCACTCATTCAATCCTCAAGCTTCAAACTCTAAAGAATGTTAGTTTCTGGAATTAATCTGACAACTAATCAATGTCACTGAAATATCAACAATCTAATTGGCCAGGTCGGTTAATATCAGGTGGGAGGTTTTCCGTTCAATAGAACGTTCCTTAATTTAAGAACCACCTTTCAATTTTCTTCCTTGGTTAAACACCAATTAGACTGGTATAAATCAGTCTTAATGTATTGAATATCAGTATATCCCCTGTATAAAGAAATCAATTCACTTATACAGTACTTGGAGTGAGTTACGCTTAAAGCGAATCTCCTTAAGACAATTACGTCCCCCGCACTGATGCAAACGGGTGACTGGACGCTGGTCTCCCAAGATACAACACTCCTTCACGGTATTTGGATAGCACTGCCAAATCACCGTATGGTCGAACCGTAGTTAACCAGTACCTTCACAAGATTATTGAAGTATCGGGACAAAGACAAATTTCGGGAGAATATTTGCCTTTTACTTTGGAGGAGCACCCACTGTAGAGGAAGAAGAAACGTTGAAGAATATTCTTCTTTGGAAGTCCCAGATTCAGACAACAATTCTATTAAAAAATCTGTTGAATTTTCTGAGCCCTCTTTCAGAACGAATTTTGCAGAATATCTTTTGGAAGTCGCTTCGGAAACTGAATTTCTCACTTCCCATTGGAAGTTACTTTAAGACAGAACTTTACTTCAGTCCCAGTTCAGAACGCAGAGAGAGCCTTCAGAACGCAGAGAGAGAGATGAGTTTTTTGTTTTGGCATAACGCAGAGAGAGATGAGTTTTTAGTTTTAGTGTGTCTTAAATTGAGAAAACGGAGCGCTATTTATAACGCTCTGGGAGGGGCATATGGTCCGAACCCATCCAACAGTTGCAACGGTTTCGATCTGAACCGCCGCAACCGCCCAACTGCCGTGACGGTTTACACCCATGAGACCCGGTTCAAAAAGAACCAGGCTGGGTAGGGAACCCGAACCCGCACCCAGACCCGAGCCCGAGCCCGCCCGACGCCGCCTGCGGCGCGCGCGCGCGCATGGTTTCCTCCCAATCGCGCACGAAAACTCCAAGTACCCAAAGGGTACGCCCTTTGTTCTCAATTTTCTCTATTTAAACACTACAAACTTCCATCCCATGGCAAATGTGGGACTAAATGCCTTTAGCTACTTTTAGTCCCATTTTGAATTTGAATTAGGCAATCTTTAGACTTGAATATCTCATTCATTCGAAGTCGGAATTGAACATGTGAATATACGACGTTCATTCCCAATGGAAGGAGAACACACTCCAACCATCATCCAATTGATTCAATCAACGGATCTCGCCGTAATTCAATTCAAAGATTCACAAATATTCTTCATATTCCCAACAAAAAATTCACACATCCTCACACTTAAAATCAACCTACGTTATGTCGTGGGCATTAATGGAGAAGTAACTAACAACTTTGGAGCTTGCCAACACCAAAAAGGTTAGTTTTTACGAATAAAATCGCCCAAAAATTAAATTTTTGAAATGGGTTTCGTCTCTGTTCGATGTTCAAACGTCGAACAAATACTAATTTTTCGGCAATCCTCCATCGAACAAATAATGTTTATCCGGAGTATGATCGCTGAACAAGTAATAAATGTTACGCGGGGAACAATTGAACAAAGAATTACACGAAAACTGTAACTCTCTGTTCGGTTAGTGAGAACTGAACTAGACGTAATGTTCGGCGACACAAGGCCGAATAGATACTTATAGATCGGTTGTGTTTGACCGAACAGAGAACTTTTCTTGATTTTTTGTTTTTTTGATTGGTCTATGCAGAGTTAACCCTGTATTTTTTATATGAGCCATTTACAGGAGCAGACTTCTTCTCAATATAGCAATGTCAGTACTGAGCTTGTAAGAGTAGATTATGTGAAGCCTTCACCACGTATGAGATTTTTGAAAATCGAGACATTGATAAAATGGGCACGAGAAGTTGCAGTGGCACAAGAATTTTTCTTCGTTGTGAAGAGATCTGATTCTCTGGAATGCGAAAAAAATAGAAGGATACTCCTAAGTTGTGATAGAGAGAACTTATAGGAATAGAAATGTGAAGACTTAAGACAAAGGGGGGCAAGGAGTACAAGAAGTAAGAAATACGGTTGTCCGTTCCTACTGAAGGGCAAGGAGTTGTCTAATATATCTGGGTGGGTTCTTATGGTTGTGTGTGGTATTCATAACCATTATCTGGCCGAAAATTTGGAAATACATTTCTTTGCTGGTGGACTTTCAGAAGAAGAAGAGAATTTGGTTGTAAATTTGTCGAATACTCTTGTTCGGTCAAGAGACATCTTAAATATATTGAAACAAAGAAACAATCTAAACGTTAGCACTTTGAGAACAGTATACAATGCAAGGCATAAGTTTAAAGTCGTGGAGTATGCCGGAAGGTCACAAATGTAGCAACTACTGAAGAACCTTTCCGAACACAAATATATTAAGATTCACAGGTGTTATCCTGATACAGACACTGTGAAAGATATAATTTAGTTATATTATATATTTTAATTAGTTTAGCCTAAAAAATTAGTGGTTTCTTGGAAATAGTGAAAATTTGTCATGTTCTTATGAAAATTTTATGTTCTGCCGTTCATGTCCGAACAAATTAATCATGTTCGGTCATGCACGGCCGAACAGAATAACCATGTTCGGCCATGCATGACAGAACAGAGACTTTGACACGTTCGTTTAATGTACAAACATACTCAAATTCATCTTTAAAATATGAAACAGATGCACTAGACAAATATACGCAAATTCATTCTTCCAAAATTTGTGAATTTGCTCAAACACAACATTTTAATTTACCATTTACATAAGCATCTCCACATCTGATCCAGTCATCTCTAAATTTACTTCTACGCTCACCCCGTCATGTCTCTCTCTGAGTTTGCTCGGCCATTGCAGATGCCTCAGACTGGTGAGTTTCACTGCCATCAAGTGTATCAACTGTCTCACGCAACATCTGGTATAGGGTCCCAACAGTGTGAGGTTCAGATGGCCCAGTTAGAATACAGGTGAGGAAATCTCTCTCGCACGAGCTATTCGCTATAGTGAAAATATACAATATGTTAATAAAATTATAATATACGGGGTTTATTAGAAAAATGTATGTTACCTGTGCAAGCACACCGGCATCGACGTCCTCATCACGTGTATACCAGGAGCCAAAGACCTATCAGATGGATTTTTATGATATGATGAGATATCCGTCGAAACCAGTCCATATTTTCGTCTACAGTGTCTCATTGGTACCTCATTTTTACGCTTATTTTCGCACGCTATAGTGTGTGGGACTGCCACTTGTCCCAGTAGCTGTCGCTCCCCATGTGTAGGACACATGATATTTATTTGTTATCGACCCTCTTCTAACCTTCTCCTGACTAAGTGGCGAGGGCGGGATAATCTGAACCCTGTCAAATTGTCTAAGCACCCTTTTCTGGATAGTGGGGATTCGAATATATCGGTGCACTTTAGACAGCCACTGAAAAAACAAATTGGATGTAGTGGATGACGATCTCTGGAATCCTGGTATAGATTCCATACCTCTTACAAATGAAAACAACATCATTAATATAAATTCTCATTCAAAAAGCATTACAATTATGTATGATAATAACTTACCTCATGTGCCTGCAAGCAATCGTGTGACTCACATATTGCTTGCAGATTTTCCAATGAGTTACTCGTCGATCCATACCATACTCACATGCACGATCGTGGAAGCTCAACTCGTGTTATGGGGGGACGCAAGCGGGGAAAGCGCTTGTAAACTCATGCCTGTTGATCAAATCACATTACAGTCATATAAAATATTCTGCCCATCAAAAGTGTGAAATGTTGAATAGTGCCTCCAGAAGTGGCAGATATTCAGCGATCTTCTCAACTCCATCGCTTGAATCATACCATAGTTGCCTGTACAGGTATGCTACTGTAGTAGCTCCTCAGGCATAGGATGACACCTGACCGAGGTCCTCAGATAGTTTAGGTAGTCGATGGAAATCCCGTTCGACTCTTATCACTGAAGAGAGTGCAGCCAATCAAATACAATAGATAAGCTCTGACAGCGCATTGAATATGTCTATCTGATACAGAATCTGTGACATTGGAAAAGTTGGATCGGAGCCATTTCAATCGAACTAAGCTACCCCGGATATGCCTAACTCAGCATCTGCTTCTTAGGTGACACACCAAGCTGAAAAACACCTAGAGGGGGGGTGAATAGGTGTAAGTGCTAATCTAGGAACTAAATGCGCTAAATGTGAAAGCTAATGCAAATTTTGCAATCACACTTAATACAACACACAAGTGTAGCCGAATTCCCCGTGAAGGGATCTGGACTAACTCCTCTTGATTCCCCTTGAATGGGTTGAGGTGCTATGTGAAGCTCTTGTGGTTAAGTATAAGTGAGGCACACACAAACAACCAAGCATATACAAGATATAGCAATATGAATTATGCAAGGCACAATGCAAGCAAATAGATATGATATGACAATATGAGTTATGCTCAACACAAGCAAATATGATATGAGTGAAGTATGATGCTTTGCACAAATAAATGAGAGAGAGTTAGAGAGACAAGTGGATCAAACGCAAACACAATGATATGTTTCGAGGTTCGAGCACCTTGCTCTACATCCCCGCCTACACCACCGTGTAGGATTTCCAATCCACTATAGGAGTACCGAACTCCTCTCTCAATGCCACCGAGGCAATACAACCACAATCCACCTCTACCGAAGAGGGATAAGGCCCGTAGCCAATACAAACACAATCACCTCTACCGAAGAGGGATCCAAACCAATACCACTCCGATCAACCTCTACCAAAGAGGGATACACAAATGAAGGAGGGTTTACAACTTAGAGGCTCAATAACCTCAAACAATCTCTTTTCTCTTTTTTCCACAATACAAGGATCCTAATAGATTAGGATAGTATCATAGCTCAAGTGTGAAAAACAAAGTGTTTTGAATAAAGAAAACTCTTGGGAAAACAACAACAAATGATATAGAGATTTTTGCTCAAAAACAATTCCCAAAACCTAGTTTCTTTGAAATAACAAAACACTTAAAAACAAACAAGATGAATCTTTTTGCTCTTAAAACTCTTTTAAAAACTTCTTTTTAAAACCAGAGAATGAGAGAAAATCAGCTCTAAAAATCTTTACTAAAACCTCAAACAAATGGGGTATTTATAGCCCCATCAGAAAAATAGCCGTTAGGCTGATGTGGCAGCCTGACAGGCTGACGGTCGACCGGCCCGGTCGACCGCCAACGGTCTAAAATGTGACCGTTGGGTAACCACGGTCGACCGGCCCGGTCGACCCAAACAAACAGAGAGCACTGCTCTCAGACCCGGTCGACCCGGACGGTCGACCGTCCAAAGTCTGCCAAACGTGCACAGATTTGTGCACGTCGGTCGACCGGCCCGGTCGACCGACTTCAGCCAAGTCGACTAAGTCAGAAGACTAGTCGACTGATTGAAGCCTGAAACAGAAAACTAGGTCAGAAAACCAGTTTAAAAATATTTTAAAAAATCTTTTAACACTTCTAAAAATCACCAAAATAGTTTTAACATTTTGTATTGATATATAAACATGTGGTAAAAAGTTTAGCTCAAATATCAATTAATATGAACTATTTTTGTGTCTTATCATTTTTACCAAAAACCAAAACTTGTATTTTTATCAAACTTGATTTTACACAATAGGAAATCTGAATATTCCTAAAACTCATGAATAGACATATCAAAATAAGTTTGTTTAAGATATGAAGCATGCATGTATATTGAACACATCTAATATACATAAAAACCATGTAAACTTGTTTTGATCTACTATTCATGAAAACCAATTGCAAAACATGAAAACGTGTGTGTTGTGCACTTGAGCATATCAACTATACTAAGTTTTACAAATGAATCTAAAACACACTAAACTAAACTGGGATACCTAAGTCTTCTTGATGATCTTCATCTTCAAGTTGACTTGCTCCAAAACTCCATCCATGCGCTAGGCAATGTGTGAACATGAAGCTTTGGCCCTGGAATCACCATGAAAAGCTTCTAAACACCTTGTTGAAGCTAATCACCAACTAATATCTTGGTTAATGATCTGAAACTTAAAACAACACAAGATTATTAGTAAACATAACTACATGAGTTAATCATCATCAAAACTAGGGTGGAAGGCCTTTGGGCCAACAATCTCCCCCTTTTTGATGATGACAAAACTCATGGAGTTATATATGCATGGATTAAAGTTAAGCTTCAAAGAAGCTCCCCCTTAACTCATGCATAAACAAATAAACAAAAGATATGCAATGAATGTACATAAACATGTATGCATCAACATACATAAAACACATAAACATGTTCTAGAAGCTCTAGATACCAATTAAATTAATAAAACATTAACAAAACACTAGATGCTCTAGATTCCAATAAAACTTAATATATGCAAAAACATAAATATGCATATATCAAACTCAAAACTCAAAATCTTTCTCCCCCTTTTTGTCAATCATCAACAAAGGGGTAAATAATCAAAACAATAAATGAGGGGTAAAAAATCTTTCTCCCCCTTTTTGTCAATCAAAACAATAAAACAATGTTCTCCCCCTTTTTGTCTAAAAACAAAAACAAGGTCAATAAGGGGTGACTATAAAAACATGATATCAATTGTAAATTTATCAATGAAGCATCTTGATACCAATTGAAAATAAACAAAGATCAATAAATGTTATATGCTATATACATTCATGAAGAGGAAGACGCTAAGTTAGCTTCCCTACACATATGCATTACATGAAAGAGGGATGTTAAGCCCTAATTCACATAACACACATTATGTAATGCATAAGAGGAGATGTGAAGCTCCCCCTACACATGTGTACCACATAAAGAAGAGATGTTAAGCTCCTCAATATAAGATACACTCAACATGAATCTATATGTAGAAGAGATGTTAAGCTCTCCTTGCATATAGTCAATATAATCAAAACTTTTGTATTTTTCTTTAAACAAAATTTTTAGATACCAATTCAAAACACAAGACATCTTGATATCAATTTAAATTAACCATTATTATTTTCTATCATAAAGCAAGGGAGTGGAAATACAAAATACCAATTGAAATATGAAAATCGAATTTTCTCCCCCTTTATGAAATACAAACAAAAGCTATGCTTAGGCTTGAAATAAGATACCAATTGAAAACTAAATCAATTGAAATAAAGTTGAAACTCAAGCTCTAGCATAAACAAAATTTGTGCTTAGGATATAGAAATATAATAGCACAAATAAAACAAGTATATGTGTATGAAATAAAATGAGTACCAATCACTAATAGATGATACCAATTGAAAATATACATACACAAACACATATGAGTATACAGAAAGATCAAAATGATACCAATTGAAAGAGTTCAATGATACCAATTGACATAACAATAAAAGCATGGTATAACTCATATAACTACCTCCCATCTCATGCACAAGTTTAAAATGATTTTCAATATAAACATACAAGGCATGGACTCCCATCCAACCTCCCGTCAAGGGTAGGGGTTTTCAAAAATTAGATTTGAAAAAAAGCTTTGTTTGAAAAACTCTACCAAAATGAAGAATACCGTAACTAGTTAAATGGAAAAAATTTTAAACTAGTACGAAATCCTTCAAGTAAGGAATACAATAAAATAATTTTCATAAATATGAAATCCACAAGACAATCAACACTCTAATTCAATTAGGCATAAATATGACTCATGAAAACAAAAACATGAGCAAAATATGAATATGAGTGTATAAATACAATGTGAAGAACATGATCATGAAAATATACAATTTAGCTCAATATTCCTTTAAAATAAGAAAACATGAAAATCATAAAGACTTATTTAACAAGGTATATGTATGTCTTATACAAATTAAAGTATACATACATATCCAAACACAAAGAGTCCACAAAGATATATGCATTAAGGCACGTGACTCAAAAGGATATTCATGTATATCTAATAATTTGGATAAAATGGACATATACATGAAGTTAAATATAAACACAAAAACAAGAAAATCTTCACCAAAGTAAATTTCATTTCAAGGTGTATATATGAATTGTCAACACAATAAGTATACATACATATCCCTAAACATGATTGAGTCCATATGTAGATTTGCATGAAAGGCAAATGACTCAAGGGGTATACATGTATATCTTAAAGTTTGGCAAAATACACATATACATGAAGTGAAACACACAATCATAAAACAAATCCAAAAATATGAATACAAGTCTAAAATGTATGGATCATCAAAACTAGACTATACTAGCACATCTAATGGGTTCAAATAAGCAATCAAGCCCAAACATATATAGATTTATTTGTGGCCCACTATATGCACAAGTATATACCAAGTTTTAATGAAAACTAACATCTAAACATGTAATCAACTCATGAAGTATAAAACGCGATAAAAATCAACATGATAAACATGATTATTATGCAAATCTACATGTTATTAAGCCTATGATAAACATGATAGCTAAAACAAACGGTGAGAACACAAAATATGGGTCCATATAAACATGGGTGTCTCAAATACTATCCATGTATGTCAATGGTCTAATAAACATGGTATTTACATGATAATCACTAAACAACAAACATGCTACAAATAATGAAACGGAAAGCATGTAAACAATAAATAAGGAGTTAGAGATCGTTACCAAAACCTAGAAGGCAACTCTCCTTATCTCCAAAACATGATGGTCCTCTCCACCAAACTTCCCTTGAAAGTGATGCATCCAATTGATTTTCTTTAAGTACGGAACGCATCCACTCCAAGGTGTCATCACTCTCACGTCATGTGAGAGCCCACACCTACATCAAAAATAGGAGGGCTGGTCTTTGGTACCCATACTCTTTGGGTCCATGGGGGTTAGTCCCTTCTCTAACCCAAACAAAATTCTTTGCTAAATTTACATTATGTAATCTATCAAAGCAAAATTTAGCAAGGTGGCCCTTACGTCCACAATGTGTACAAGTGTACACATGAGCATACATGTGATGGGTGTGTCCGTGTGGAGCATGTGTATGCCGTGGAGGGTGAGCATGAAAAGATGGAACTTGTTTCTTTCGAAACAAAGATTCCAAGCGTGTATGCCCAAAACACATTGGCTCAAAGTGGAGCCCAAACAATCTACACTCTTCTTAAGCATAGATATATCATTGTTGATCAAAGAAGAAGTGTGGCATGCAATAGGTGAAGTGTGTGAAACTACCCTAGCATGGCAAACATGTGCATCAATCTTATTTTGCAAAACATCATTTTTCTTTAAACAAACATTTAAATCATTTGAAATAGAAATTATTTTGTTCTTCAAGGCAACATTCTCTTTTAAAACAAAATCAATTTTTGAAGACAAATTTTCATTTTTCTTCAAAATAACATGGCAATCATTTTTAGATTTTAAAACTCATTTTCTTTTAAAATAAGGTCTAGTTGAGATCTCAATGAATTCCTTTCATTATAGACCTCAACCTTCTCTTACAAAACATTGTTAAGTCTAGAATGCAAACTCTTATTTTCTTTTTCATTTCTAAACTTTTCTTTTTCAAAATCTTATATTTTTCTATCAATTTTTCACAAACTATAGAAACTTCTTCATTTAAAGCATGGGCATCATAATCATCACATGAAGAACTAGCATCATCATCATTATCTAAGTGGTTTCCGAGTGTACCTTAAGGAGTCATTCCCTTGGACCGTATAGCATTGTTGTGGCTCGGATTCTCCACTAGATTCCTCTTCTTGTTGGATTTGCAATTGAAGCTTGAAAAGGTGGTGGTTGTCAACAAATTCCACATTGCAAAGGCGGAATCAAAGTTAGAAACACGTAAAAGATAATCTTTAGATAATGTGCTTCTAATAGCCTCAAGGGCTAATGCATTGGCCCCTATATGATTGCAATCACCAAGATAACATCTCTTGGTAGCCGCAAGAAAAACATGCAAACCTAGGGTCTTTAGGTATGAGGACATCCTATACTTCCAAACAACAATTTTGAAAGGATCAAAGCTAGGTGGGGTCATGAAGTCCATGGATGTAAACTATATGTGTGCAAACAAGCAAATGTGCAAATGCAAATGAAGATTAGCAAACAAATGGATCTCACTCATAGGATGTTAAGCCTAAGTATCAGGAGCACTAGCTCTGATACCAATTGAAAAACACCTAGAGGGGGTGAATAGGTGTAAGTGCTAATTAGGAACTAAATGCGCTAAATGCGAAAGCTAATGCAAATTTTGCAATCACACTTAATACAACACACAAGTGTAGCCGAATTCCCCGTGAAGGGCTCTGGACTAACTCCTCTTGATTCCCCTTGAATGGGTTGAGGTGCTATGTGAAGCTCTTGTGGTTAAGTATAAGTGAGGCACACACAAACAACCAAGCATATACAAGATATAGCAATATGAATTATGCAAGGCACAATGCAAGCAAATAGATATGATATGACAATATGAGTTATGCTCAACACAAGCAAATATGATATGAGTGAAGTATGATGCTTTGCACAAATAAATGAGAGAGAGTTAGAAAGACAAGTGGATCAAACGCAAACACAATGATATGTTTCAAGGTTCGAGCACCTTGCTCTACATCCCCGCCTACACCACCTGAAAAACACCTAGAGGGGGGTGAATAGGTGTTAGTGCTAATCTAAAACTTAATGCAAAACTAAGTGCGCTAAATGCGAAAGCTAATGCAAATTATGCACAAACTAATACAATACAACAAGTGTAGCCGAATTCCCCTTGCGAGGCTCTGGACTAACTCCCCTTGATTCCCCTTGAAATGGGTTGAGGCGATATGTGAAGCTCTTGTTGGATGAGTATAAGTTGGGCACACACACACAAGCAATCCAAGTAATGTGCACACACAATCAAGCCAAGCAATCAAGGATATAGCAATATGGATTATGCAGGCACAACACCAGCAAATAAATATGATATGAATGAAGTATGATGCTTTGCACAAATGTAAAGAGAGAGAGAGTTAGAGAGACAATGGATCAATCGTAAAGACCAAGATATGTTTCGAGGTTCGAGCGCCCTTGCTCTACATCCCCGCCTACACCACCGTGTAGGATTTCCAATCCACTATCTCCCACCGAGGGAACCTCTACCGAAGAGAATTTGTTACAACACTTAGGAGTACCAAACTCCTCTCTCAAACAACCACCTCACAACCGAGGGGTAGGCCCGTAGCCAAATACAACAACAACCAACACCTCTACCGAAGAGGGTTACAACCAAATCTCCACCTCTCACTAGAGGAGCAAACCAATCACCCGATCACCTCTACCAAAGAGGGATACAACAAGAATAAGGGTGTTTACAACAAGTGGTTCCAAAACCACAAACTCAAACTCTCTTTCTTTTTCTCTTTTCTTTTCCACAAAAACAAGATCCTAATAGATTAGGATAGTATGATAGCTCAAGTGTGAAAAACTAGGTGTTTGGAAAAACAGCAACAAAGAAAAACACATGGGATAATTCTTGCAAAAGATATAGAATGAAAACCAAGACAAATCTCCCAAAATATTCTTTTCTTTGATTTTTCAAAAACCTAAAACAATAAAGATTGAAAGATTAAAGCCCCAAACACTTTTGAAAAACTTGTTTTAAACACTTCAGAAAACCAGAATTTTTTCTCTTTAAAAACTTAGCCAAAATCCCCAAAGAGATGGGTTTTATATAGGCCCATCAGAAAACTAGCCGTTAGGCTGAGCTGGCAGCCTGACAGGCTGCCGGTCGACCGGCCCGGTCGACCGCCAACGGTCAGAAATATGACCGTTGGGCAACTGCGGTCGACCGGCCCGGTCGACCCAGAAAAACAGAGAGCAGAGCTCTCGACCCGGTCGACCGGCTCGTCGACCGTTTTGTGTCTGCCCAGACGTGCACATCTGTGCACGTCGGTCGACCCGTAGGGTCGGCCGGCTCTTGGTGCCGTCGACCGTCCGGGTCGACCGACCAGCCTGTCAGCACAAAAAAGACAGAAAATTTGGGAAAAATATTTTCTAAAAAAATCTTTTATCTCTTTTTAAAAATACCATAAAAATTGTTTTATCATTTTATATTGAAACTCAAACAAGTGATAAAATTCCAAGACAATATATCAACATATCAATTCATTTTTGTGTCTTGCCAATTTTATCAAAAACAAAACTTGTATTTTTATCAAACTTGATTTTTCAATAGGAGATCTGATTTTCCTAAAACTTATAGAAATACAAAAACATGATATTTGAACATTATTAAGCATGATGCATATGGACATAGGTCTAATATACATTCAACAAATATATCATAGTTTTTGTCTTTAATTTCAAAAATATGTTTTATACCAAAACATAAAACTACATGAATAGGTATGTCAAACTAAGTTTGTATAAGTCATATACGCATGTATGTATATCTAGAACATATCTAATATACATAGAAATAAAGTAAACTTGTTTTGATCAAACTATTCATGAAAACCAAATTTAAAACATAAAACGTGTGTGTATGTACACTTGAGCATATCAACTATACTAAGCTTTACAAATGGATCTAAAACACACTAAACTAACCTATGGATACCTAAGTCTTCTTGATGATCTTCATCTTCAAGTTGACTTGCTCCAAAACTCCATCCATGGGCTAGGCAATGTGTGATCTTGAAGCTTTGGCCCTGGAATCTTCATGAAAAGCTTCTAAACACCTTGTTGAAGCTAATCACCAACTAATATCTTGGTTAATGATCTGAAACTTAAACAACACAAGATTATTAGTAAACATAACTACATGAGTTAATCATCATCAAAACTAGAGTGGAAGGGCTCCGGGCCAACAATCTCCCCCTTTTTGATGATGACAAAACTCATGGAGTTATATATGCATGGATTAAAGTTAAGCTTCAAAGAAGCTCCCCCTTAACTCATGCATAGACATAAATAATAAGATATGGAAATGAAGCACATGAATATATATGCAAGTATGGAGATAAAACATGCAACAAGCATAAATCAAAATCTTTTTCTCCTATTTGCAATACAAAAACATATATGCATAAATAACAAGGAAGACAAATACTTCTCCCCCTTAAGCAATGAAAACATGCATATAAACTCAAATACTTCTCCCCCTTTTTGTCAATCATCAACAAAGGGTTCAAAGTAAAATCAAATCAAACAAATTTTTCTCCCCCCTTTTTTTATCAAACAAAAAGATCAAGAAGGGGTTAAACAATCCAAACAATAAATGAGGGGTAAAAATCTTTCTCCCCTTTTAAGTCAATTAAAACAATAAAACAATGTTCTCCCCTTTTTTTTTTGTCTAAAACAAAAACAATGTCAATAAGAGGTGACTATAAACAACATAATATCAATAGATAAATATGTCAATGAAGCATCTTGATATCAATTGAAAATAACCAAAGATCAATAGATGTTATATGCTATATATTCATGAAGAGGAAGACGCTAAGTTAGCTTCCCTACACATATGCATTACATGAAGGAGGGATGCTAAGCCCTAATTCACATAACACACATTATGTAATGAATAAGAGGAGATGTGAAGCTCCCCTACACACGTGTACCACATAAAGAAGAGATGTTAAGCTCTTCAATACACAATACACTCAACATGAATCTATATGCATATAGTCAATACAAATCAAAACTTTTGTATTTTTCTTAAAAAAAATTTAGATACCAATTTTAAGCAAAAACACATGAAACATCTTGATATCAATAATAAATTTTGAATGTCTAAATAAATTTTGATACCAACTGTAAATAATTTTCATATTTAAACATATGATACCAATATGAAATTTTCAATCATAAAGTAAGGGAGTGGGAAACAAATACCATTGAAGAATCACCAATTGAAAGACAAAATTGAATTTTCTCCCCCTTTATGAAATATCAACTAAAAAGATGCATAGGCTTGATACCAATATAAAAGTAATCAATTGAAACAAATTGAAACTCAAGCACTAGCATAAATAAGATTTTGTGAAAAATTTATATCTTAAGCACAAATAAAATGTGTATGAAATAGAATGAGTACCAATCACCATAGATGATATCAATTGAAAATATACATACACAATAACATATGAGTATACAAAAAGATCAAAATGATACCAATTGAAAGAGTTCAATGATACCAATTGACATAGCAATGAGTTCAAATGTATACATCATATTACAATACCTCCCAATCAAGGTTCAAGTTTTAAATGATTTTCATTTTAAAGCATACATGAACATGATCTCCCATCCAACCTCCCATCGATGGTAGGGGTTTTCAAAATAGATTTGAAAATGTAGTTTTGTTTGAAAATCACTACCATAGTGAAGAATAACCGTAACTAGTTAATGGGAAATCTTTTAAAGTAGTACGAAATCCTTCAAGTAAGGAATAAAACGAAATTGTTTTTCATGAAATAAGAAATCCACATGAAAATCAACACTCTAATCCAATTAAGCACAATTTTGACTCATGAAAACAAAACATGAGCAAGCAATAAAAGTGAGTGTACATATAAAGTGTGAATATCATAATCATGAAAATTTTTCATTAAGCTCAATTATTCCTTAATCATGAAAAACACGAAAATCATCAAAACTTATTTAACTTTCATGGCATATGTATGTCTAATACAAACTAAAGTATACATACATATCCAAAACACAACGTGTAACACTTGCCTAATTAAAGCATTTCTTTTCCTAAAATCATAAGGGGTA